>JASDQU010439062.1:47512-58992 GCA_032191745.1 Picea mariana | reverse complement strand
TTAAAGAGGGAACCTCCTCGATGCAATATATCTAAAAATTACAATGTATACTTTAGTCGGATCTTCTTTCTAAACCAGAGCAGGATGTCCTGGTCTCACGCAAAAAAAATGCTATTACAGGAGCTGGATGAGGTATTGCTGTTACAACTGGAGTAACAGCTTCTTCTCATAGTTGCAGATGCTATTTCAGCATCGCAATTCGCGGGTTGTTTCAGCCACGTGAATTGTGCTCTTGACTGTGTCGGTCTTGACTTCTAACTGTGACGGCTTCCTTGTGTTTCAGCATCTACAGCTCTAAACTTTGTAGCAGCTCTGTGTCTCAGCCTCTGCAACTCCAGACTGTATGATAGTTCTGTGTTGCAGCATCAGGGGCCTCGGACTGTGTTTCAGCAACAGGGACCTCGGTCTGTGTAATCAGCTCCGTGTTTCAGCATCTGCGACCTGGACTGTGTTTCGGCAGCAGGGACTTCGGACTGTGTAATAGTGTTTCAGCATCTGCATCCTCAACTGTGTTTCAGCAACAAGCTTTGAATGCTAGTCTGCAGTCTAATCAATGGTTAAGTACAAAAGTGATGTAAAATATTATGCAAAATAGATTAAGCATATAGTAATGAGAAAGGACGTTGTATACCTTGGAATGATCAGATGAAGTGATATTATGAGTCTAAATACAAGTGATGAAGGGTATAATAATGGAAAAAAGTATGGGCAAAAAGGTACATTATGTGGTCCTAACAGGTACGTTGGAGGTACAAATTGCCTCTGAATGGGAAAGTAAAATGGCATGTTTGAAATTTGTTGGCCAAAAAACAACAACAAGAGTGGAGGAAGTGGCTGAGGCATGTTTAAAACCTCAGTGACATAGAGGAAGATTTGGTTTCCATTTGTGAGCCAGAAGTTGGAAGGAACCTCAGTGATGAGGAGTAGATGAGATCAGATGAAGATTTCATGAACTGCCAGGAGAACAGAGATGAATTTTCAAATTGCCAGGTGGGAAATGAAATGAGATCATTGGAGGATATCATAGAATTTCAAGAGGACAACAGTGGAAATTCATATTTCCATGTGGGCAACGATATGACATTAGCAGAGGATCTTGAAAACTACCGAGTGGGCAGAAGTGGACTTTCAAGTTTCCAGGTGGGAAATGGAAAGAGATCAGTGGAAGGTCTCGTATACTGCCATAGGAGGAGTGATGAAAGTTCAAATTTCCAAGAGGACAAGGAGATGTGTTCGATTGATATCATAGACTTCTAGGTGGGCATAAGAGAATTCCCAAATTGATAGGTGGGCAGGGGGAAAGAGATGAGACTATCTGAGAGTCTCACGGACTCTGTTGGGAGTTCATGTCAGCAAGGAGTGTTGATAGATGAAGGTTCATGTGGGTTTCCAGACCATGTGAATGAATATGATGAGAAGTTAAATACTCTCGTCATCCAAGAGGAATATCATAGGAGTATTATGATTATTGGAGGAATTCGGATATTCCTACCAGATATCCCGGTTGAGGCCAGATCATGTATTGCAGATGCAACAACAAAAGAAGGACATCCAGTTGTAATACCCCTCGAATGAACCCAATTGCAAATGTAATATAAATATACTTAAGCTGGTGAGTTGTTTTGACCTCATTTGATAATGCACATCATGTGGCATAGTGCATGCATGAACTGCTCAATAAAATGAGGTAATATGCACTTCGTAAGATACCACGTACAGTAACTAAAAGGCGTACAACCTTGAGGAAAGCGAATACCGTGCGCAATAACTAAGGTGCGAACAAACTTGAGGATAGAGGATATTGCGCGTAGTAACTAAAGTGCGTGCAATNTATTGGTTGGTGAACCAGTATTATAAGTCAGAATGCTTATGTTTTGGTATTAGGCTAGAACGCCTAGATGTCAAGGGCTAATGTGCTCACTTTGTACATGACTCATGATTAATATAAAATACATCACTACATGCAGACCGACCACGATAAAAGAGATGGGGAACTGAACTAAACCAGTGAGGGAAAGGAAGGGCCAAAAGTCAAGGGAATATTCTATTAATATTTCTTAAAACATAAAGTATGGATAATTAGTTTATCCTAAGTTCTAAATTTGGGTACAAGTGGACAAAAGTAACTGTTGATATGACAAGTGTTAATTTGGGGACATGCATTCATATCGTGGGGAAACTTAGCTCAGGGGGGGATTTTTCTCACAGATACCTTACGAACGGGGCGAAGGGGGACCATCATACTGACCATCACTTTTCAAAAAGAGTTCACAGTGATTCCAAAACACACTCAGTTATCGAGTTAATGACTCCATGACAATTTCACTCATACATTCTGTTATCCTTGAGACATCGATTTCACCTTTTCGAAGCCTATTTCCCCACCCTTTTTGGTTGGTATACCTGGTTATCTTGGAGTAGGATTGAACAAGTGGGTTGTCAGGCCCGTGAGCAGTTCTCTGAGAGAGAGAATTGTTGGATATTGATTTTCGTAGGTGATAACTATAGCTACAACGCTTTGAGACTTCCGGTCAGGCCTGTTGCTGAATCCCTGGAAGGGAAGTGGGGTAGTTGAGGGACTGTTGAGAAGAGAAGGGGAAAACTTCCTTGGGTGGGACAAGCATGTGGGGAATTAGAGGTTGTAGGTTGTTAGTTGAGTGAGCACCTGAGACAAAGTTTTTCCTATTGTCCATGAGCCTTAGCCTGGATAGGAATCCCTTTACCCTGGGTGGAGTTCAGTCCCATCTCGGGGGTGATTCACTATTGAGAGTGATGAACAGTGTAGTCTATGGCTCAGAGATTCGTGGACGGTCTGTAAGAAGTTTGTGACAGTATTTCTAAGATAAGTACCGATTGTATGATATATTGATATGTTGTTTTGTTATTTACATGCCTATGTTACGATTTTATCATATATGTGACTATGATTTCTTGTGTGCTTATGGGTAATTTCCTGTAAATGATGCATATCGGTAATTACTGTTATTTTAATATAAAATTCATATGTTACAAAAAGTAATTGTTTGTTTATGTTTACATGTAAAGCTTCTGCAAGCATGCTGTATGTATATGTTTTAGTTGCATGCAGTCTAAAGAGTAAATTTAGGTGGCATTTCTTAGTTGAATACTGGGTATGCTATTGTATGTTCCACAGTATGGGAACGAAAGTGTTCCCTAGAGTAGCATGGCCTGGCCTGATGGTTTGGAATGTTACCGACTGGTGTCAGAGCATGAGTGGTTTCTCTGGAGTGGCGTACCCTGGCCTCAGGTTGGTCGGGGGGATCATTATAGTATGGTATCAGAGCCTCAGTTCAACACTGAGCTTGGATGGGCCAGAAGGGTGCAATTGAAGTGAATATTCATAGAAAAAGTAACTTCGAAGTGACCATAATTAGATTCATAGAGTGTCCTTGGAAAAGGTTGGCGTACTGGCACACGTGGTAAATTTGGCACCGCGCGGGAAGCCGTTGGCGTGCTACTATGCGCAATAAATTGTGGCGCCGTGTGGAAAATTATTATGTGTAGATGCATGTGCTGAAATTATCCTTGCGCAGTAAGCACACATATAGTAAGGTGCACATGGGGTGCGAAAGTATTGCTTAACACAGAGGAGTTTTGTTGGTACGCGCATTAGTATGAGTATAAGTTGTTTCACGACAATGTATTCAATAGTGTGCGTAGATATTTGAGTGCAAAGGAATATGTTAAACTTGACATGGTGCATGCATAGGACGAAAATGCATGTGGAATATCGGTGCATAGTATCGAAACTGTGCACAGTGGATATTGGCGCACAATGCTAGAGTAGTTCACGTAAGTAGTGGGTACGATGAAGAAGAAATGAACAGTAGATTTAGGTGAGCGGAGAAGCGTTTTACCTTGTAATATTACTATGCAAGATAATATAAAGGAAAAGGTCAAGTTAATGCATGCGAAGTCACTTGGAAGGCGAGGATTCTAAGTTTAAATTGCATAATAATAAAAGAAAAAGAAACACATAACCGCATTGAAGCATTAATTAAAAAGAATTCCAAATTTTAATTTCTTCGGATTTAGACAGATGAAAATAAAATATAAGATTACAAGAAAAAATTATCATAAAACAAAATAAGAGTCATAACATCACCACATAGAAATTGTAATAAAACAGTCTAAAATCCATTTTTGTATGTATATAATCATATTAATCACAAAATTACAAAAGGGTGATGACAACAGTTAGCTTGTTGTAAAAAGGGTCATTGAAGAACAGGCATATCATATCTTGTAATCTTTACCTCTTCTACCATCTGTTCAAAACTCATTGAGACATGATTATCTTAGTTGAAGACTTACTTCATCTTAGCAATCTCCGCCTTTAAACAAGAGTCTAACCAGACTGGTCGATTTTCTCCAACACTTTCGGTCACTTCAACCATAGATTCCTTCTTCTTATGAAACTTACTCATTCTCTTCTTAGCGGTTAGCCTATTGATGAATAAATCATTTATAGTGGGATTTAGCCTAGCTTCCAATCACGAGTCTATAACCGGCTCTGTGTGGAACTTAGTTTCTAGAATGTGCACATGGACCCTTTCCTCCTTATTCACAAGAAAGCCTAGCATGTTTCTCGAATAACCAGTCTCACTCGACTTATCTTTGTCCAAGTATCTCAGGTTGGGGATACAGAAATGTGTCCTTACAGAAAGCAAGAAGTGGAGCATCTTGAAGATTACTACGATTATGGATACGCAAATATCTTCATGCTTGGGGAGTCGTAATTATAGAACTCCATTTATGAAGCACAGACAGATTATGTACAAAGAGCATTGGGTTTCCATGCTCGGCCAATCCATTTCGAATGATTAGATTTTGAGTGTGTTACATGGTGGCATTCAACTGACGTCACATGGATGCGAAGTATCGAACGAATGAAGCAGGGTAATATGACTAGTCATCACCCGCTCCACGAGTGATGGATTTGACATGTTGAGACACGTAATACAACATCTTGGTGAAAGTGGTTTCAACAAAACCACCTTCTTTCACAATTCTATCTCAAAAGGCATTGCGCGTCAGTGTTCTCAAGACTTGGGTCTTATCTAGAATTGTCGTGGTGATAACACTAGGAAACCGGGAGTGATAATGTTGATGTGTATGTTGAATCGAAATGGTGCATATTCTCATGAATTGTTGATTTTTTAGTTTGTTTAGTTTTGATGGCCGCACATTTTGCAGTATTAACAACAACTCGGTCAGGTCAAACCAATGCAGAGTCCATAGGAATGGAAGAGGCACAGGGGAATTACAGTCATCCAAAGAAGAGTAGAGGGATGGATGTCCATTTGGGCATGGAAGGAATGAACTCCAACTGACATGGAGAAGAAAGGAATGAAGATATGAATATGGCTGAGACCATTAAGAATTTGCAAAAGGATGTCCAAAGCCATAAAGCTGATAATGAAAGGCTTATGAAAGCCAAAGAGAAGCAGAATGACTTCAACATGAAGCTATTGGAAGGTTTGAACAGAGTAGAGAAGAAATTGGTTAAGGAGAGTGACTCAAGTAGATCTGAGAGTCACAAATCGTCAGAGGAGAAGGGAAAAGTAAAAAGTTCTAGTAGACATCACCATCATCCCCATAGGCATTCCTACAAGAGAGAAGACATCAACTCAAGTCTATCCCCTATCGGAAGGTGTAAGAGATCTGGGGTGGATGAGCTGCGAGGAGAAATGAACAAAATCAAACCTCCTACATTTGATGGTGAGCAAAAGAAGGATGAAGATGTCGAAACATGGCTACTAGTCATGAGGAAGTATTTTCAATTGCATAATTATTCTTCTCATGCTAAAGGTAGAATCGCTATCTATCAACTCAAAGGAAAGGCCTCCATGTGGTGGGATCAACTTGTGCAAGTACATCACATTGTAGAGAAAAGTGTTACATGGAGAGAATTCAAGAAGTATTTTGAGAAGAAGTACTTTACCAAGAGATACTATGACAAGAAAATGAAATAGTTATTTGAACTCAAGCTTGGAAGTACGACCATAGATGAATATGAGAGAAGGTTTATGGAACTACTGAAGTATGTCTCTTTCATTAAGGATGAGACAGTCAAGATTCAATGGTATTTAAGTGGATTTTCATCGTTCATCAGTGACAAAATACAATATGATGATCCCAAGACATTATAAGAGACCATAAGGAGAGATAAATGCTTATATGAATAGCTGAAAGTAAGGCCATCTTTCCAAAATGATTGGGAAGACAATAAGAAATTCAATATGGATCAGAGGAAGAAGGGAGATAAACCACCATTCTTCAGAAATAATCCACAATGGCAGCAAACACATAAGGAAACCAGAGTGATTGACAAAAGGAGTCAAGGGCCAAGACAACCACCTATGTAATGTTGGGGTTGTAAAGGAGACCATAGGTTCAGAGATTTTCCTCACATAGGCGAAAAAGGTAGGGTTGTTCACAATGTACAACGAGCTGAGACAGTAGAGGACATGGGAAGAAATGTGCCAGGGATTTATGGATCCCTAGACAACAAGCAAGAAGAGTATCAGTCCCACATGATTGAAGTGGAAGGTATGATCAAAAACCAAACCCTTGCTATTTTAATTGATTTAGGAGCTAACCATAGTTATATAGACCCTAAGATGGTGGAAATTTTGCAATTGCCAAGAAGAAAGTATGGTAAATATTTGTTGGTGCAACTAGCTACAAGAGCCAGAAGAAAAGTTAATGAGATGGTTAAGTCCTGCCTCATAGGCATGAATGGACTAAATACCAGGGTAGATTTGAACATCTTACCTTTAGGTTCCTATGACTCTTTAATTGGGATGGATTGGTTGGACCCACATCATTCTCTATTGGATTTTTGTAACAAAGCATTCACTTTCTTGAATGAATAAGGGAACCAAAGGAGAGTGCAGGGAATTCCCAGGGCAATAACCGTTAGAGAAATTTCATCACTGCAGCTGAACAAATGTTATAGAAAAGGATGTCAAATTTTTGCAGCTCATATGGAGGAGACACATAAAGAAAAGGTTCCAAATTTGAAGGATTATGGAGTCTTGAAATATTTTGAAGATGTATTCAAGGAAGTACCATGACTACCCCCAAGGAGAGACATTGATTTCTCTATAGATTCAATGCTTGGAGCAACACCAGTATCAAAGACTCCTTACAGAATGAGTATACCAGAATTGAAGGAGTTGCAAATGCAGCTTGAAGAAATGTTGAAAAAGGGGTATATACACCCAAGTGTATCACCTTGGGGTGCCCCAGTCTTGTTTTTGAAAAAGAAATATGGAATGTTAAGATTGTGCATTGACTTCAGACAATTGAATAAAGTGACTATTAAAAACAAATATCCTCTACCGGGGATTGATGACCTCTTTGATTAATTGAAGGATGAAAGGATATTTTCAAAGATAGATCTCAGATCAAGATACCATTAGGTAAGAATTAAACAAGAAGATATTAGCAAGACCACCTTCGGGACAAGGTATGGTCATTATGAGCTCACAGTGGTACCATTTGGGTTGTCAAATGCACCAGTTGTTTTCATGTTCTTAATGAATGGTGTTTTCCGAGAGTATTTGGACAAGTTTGTCATTGTCTTTTTGGATGACATTCTTATATATTCCAATTCAAAGGAAGAGAATGAACATCATTTGAAGATGGTGTTGCAAGTGTTAAGGGAACATCAGTTGCATGCCAAATTTAGCAAGTGCTCATTTTATCAAAAACAAATTTATTATTTGGGGCATATCATCTCAAAAGATGGGACAGCAATGGACTCTGAGAATGTAGAAGCCATTAGAGAATGGTAAGAACCAAATAATGTGACAAAGGTTAGATCTTTCATGGGCCTTGTAGGTTACTACAAGAGACTCATTAGAGGATTCACAAAGATAACACACCCAATCACTTCCTTGCAAAGAAAGGGTATGAAGTTTCAGTGGACGTCGAACTATGAAAGGAGTTTCCAACATTTGAAACAATTATTGACAAGTGATCCAATACTAAGGATTGCAGACCCAAATGAATGTTTCATTGTATGCACAGATACATGTAATGAAGGACTGGGTGGAGTCCTCAGTCAAAATGGATTTGTGATATGTTATGAATCAAGGAAGTTGAAAGAGCATGAAAGAAACTATGTCACTCATGATTTGGAGTTGGCAGCCATAGTACATGCCCTGAGGAAATGGAGACACTACCTCATGGGAAAGAGGTTTGAGCTAAGAACAGACCACAATGGCCTACAATATTTATTTGATCAGCCAAATCTGAATGTTAGGCAATGCATATGGTTAGAATTTCTAAGCAAATATAACTTTGATCTTGATGCACTTAGCAGGAGAGTGCATGAACTACGTGCTACAACCATCAACATGTATCAGACTGATGTTAAAATAAAAATTCTTGAGGCTACAAATACAGATCTGCAGTACAAAGAATTGCTATCAATGCTACAACAGGGTAAGATACTTTGGAATATGGATATTTATAAGTTGTGAGTAGATGGAATATTGTTGCACAAGAAAAAAAATTTCATACCAAATGTCCAGGACTTGAAACGTATAATTTTTCATGAGATGCATAATGTTCCTTATGCAAGGCACTGATGCAAGAGCATCATACAAAGCCAAAGCACACACCTAGCCAAAGGAGTAGCTGGATGTGCCGATGAAAAAAGGGGCACATTTTTATGAAAACATTTTGAAATTTGAAAACTAAAGCATTAATGTAATAGCTAGGAGGAGCGTACTTACATTTATGTTTTGGAGATTTGAACAGATCTGAAGAAATTACTCTCATCTATCGCATGTAATAGGCATTTAAGTTTGATAAATGTAAAGTAGGTAGATTTAATTTAATAGATTAGATAGTTAGAAGATAGGAGGGAAAAAAGATATAGACACCCTCAACCTTGTATCATTGTAACAGAGAACATTATTATGATCATTCAGATTTCATAAGCTGGAGAGTTGAAGCAAAGAGCTATAGAGAAGAACCCATGTACAGGAGCACTTGAGTTAATATATGAAGCTTTGACTCAAATTTTCATGGTATTATGATGCTTACTGTTTACATTTGTTAAATGGTATAGCTACAGTTGTTTTGTTTCTTTGTTATGAATTTATTCCAATGTTGTATTGTGTGTATGATTTCATATTGAATGTATTAAGTCTGAGAGAGAAGAATAATGAGTTTCAATTGTTTCTCTTCCTGAGAATTTTTGCAAGGAGTGCAGTGAATGTCCACAAGCTGTGCGTTGACGAGGGTCTGAGTTTTATCTCAGAAAGCTCAGGAGAGATATCGTTATTCTCATACCTGCAGAAGTGCAAGAGAAGCACAGAGCCGTGCAAGGTGTGCGTAGGCTATTTGAAATTTTTGAACTTATCAACCAAGGAGAAAGTTGAAGGACTACTGTTGCAAAGAGTGCATAGGGTCGAAGACTCAAATAACCAAAGGTTATTTGAAAGTTTGTTGCAAGGAGTGCGAGAAGGAACCCTTTTGGAAGGCTTGAGTTTGCAAGAGAAATATCAGGAGAGATAATGCCTTTGAAGTGTTCAAAGGGATATGGAGATTGAAACCATCGCATGGAAATTAAGTTAAGGAGGGAGAACACATAGTCATTGGCAGAAACCTTTAAGGAGTGAATCAGATGGTTAGAATTCTCCGTGGAGAACTCGCAAGGACTGTAGGATCCAATGGAGCCGTAGGGACGATGAGAGGTCTTTGTGAAGGAAGTGCGAAGTTGCGAGAGTCATTGGATTTGGAAGAGTTGCGAGGAGTAGAGAAGGAGATCCAGACCGTTGGATCCAAGCCACAGGAGAACCATTGGATCAAAACCTCCACATGGTATCTCATATCGAGGGTTCGGGGGGGATTTCTTTTCGACTGCAAAATTCACGAAGTGTCGAGCATCAAGGGATCGTATAGACACATAGCACATTTGTTAGGTGGGGCCATGTACTTGACAGGTGGCATAACATCAAGCGCCCAGGGAAAAGTGGAAGCAGTAACAGGTGGAGGACACACGTTGCCCAGGAAGGAGTAAACCCATCGTTGACTTATCGCATATTGGAGATTCATAAGTTAGGAGCATGAGGGCTCAACACTCCAACCCGTGAAGTTGCGAGTTGCGAGGGGTGCTAGAGTTAGGCCCTAGCTAGTGGTCATTGGTATATGCACTAGCGAGGAAGGAGCCATACCCGTATAGCACTCTCGGGTATAAGAGGTTTGGATTCGAGGGTCTTCAATTCACAAACTCGCAAGATCGCGAGTCACGAAAGGCACTTGCGTTAAGGCTCGGGTTGTAGTCATGTGGAGGCGAAGAATCACACCTGGTGCATGTGGTGAAGGTGGAGTTTTCATGAAGGACCTATGGATCAGATTCATTGAAGGATTCAACAAGGAACCAAAGGAGCCGCTTCAGCCCGAGGAGAATTTAGAACGATCCTGTGCGGATCTCGGCCCGAGGGTAGGGGGTCTGCGTCAATTTGGTATCAGAGACCAGAACAAATTATTTGCTTTCTGTAGCAGAGAGAAAAGAGAAAATTTTACATCCATGCCACTGAGAAGAAGAGACAGGAAAATACCTGATCCAACAGAGGAAAGAGAAATGCCGAGAAGAAGAGACAGGAAAATACCTAATCCAGCAAGGGAAAGAGAGATGTGTGAATTACGTGTCAGGCTTGATGCTATGGAGATGGCACAGAGGCGCACATTCAATGCTGGGGATATCAGCAAGGTTGAAAGTGAAAATGAAGCCAGAAACAAAGAATTTGCATTCGAAGATGTTGTCGAAGAATGCCTATTCAAGGTTGTTGCAAGGATAGGTGCCAGAGAAAAAACGAACATTCCATTGTATGAGGGAAACTTGGATGTTAAAGAACTTCTAGACTGGATTAGATCTCTAGACAAATACTTCGACTACGAGGATGTTGAGGAAGATAAGAAAGTAAAACATGATGTTATTAGATTTAAAGGGCATGCAGCACTATGGTGGGATGAACCGCAGGCTGACAGACGCTACAAGGGCAGCAGAAAATCAAAAGCTGGGATAGAATGGTTGCAAAAATGAAAGCCAAATTTATACCTAGGGATTATCAAATCACTTTGTTTCTAAGGATGTAGAATTTGAGACAGAAGCTGATGTTAGTGAAGGAATACACTGAAGAATTCTACAGGTTAAACAACAGAGCAGGTCATCGGGAAAGCGATGATGAAAAAGTTTCCAGGTACATGAATGGTCAGTGATATGACATTCAAGATGATATGAGCATGATAACCATTTGAAATGTGGAAGATGCTTATTAGATATCTTTGAAAGATGAAGAGAAGCTGAGCCAAAAGCAAGGTCAAAGAGATTGAGGCAAAAGTCAAGCCAGAGGCAAAACAATTCCCCAAGACAAAACTCAAAAACCTAAGGAGGAGGGGAAGAAACCTCAAATTCAACCTGGGAGAGGAGGAAGCTC
>JASDQU010439062.1:13432-46833 GCA_032191745.1 Picea mariana | reverse complement strand
AGGGAGAAAGAACACATACACCCTGGAGAAAAATGGTAGGACTCACATGTTGCTACTAATTAAGGATAAAGAGGTGAAAACATAAATGAGAAACACTATACTTCTCATGAGTGGGAAGGAAATTCTTAATGAGGTTAAGAAGAAGGAAGACACACAATTTATTGCGGTCAGGAAACCCAAAATTGCTTTAACCGGTACGAGAATAGATGATTTACCAGAAGAAATCAAGGAGTTGTTGGAAGAGTTTGCTGATATAGTAGTGGACAAACTACCTTTTTCGTTGCCACCTATCAGGAGTATAAGCCATCATGTTGATCTTATACCTGGAGACAGTTTTCCAAACAAATTCGCGTATAGGTTGATGCCGCAAGAAAATGAAGAAGTTAAGAGACAGGTCCAGGACTTAATGGACAAAGGATTGATTCGAGAAAGCTTGAGTCCATTCGTTGTTCTAACAGTGCTCAGCCCAAAGAAAGATGGAGGCTAGAGAATGTGTACAGACTCAAGGGAAATCAATAAGATTACCATTAGATACAAATTTCCATTGCCAAGGATGGATGACTTGATGGATTGCTTGAGTGGAGCAAAGTTTTTTTCAAAGATTGATTTGAAAAGTGGATATCATCAAATCCGAATGAGAGAAGGTGATGAATGGAAGACAGCATTCAAGACGAATGAAGGACTATATGAATGGCTTGTCATGCCATTTGGCTTAATGAATGTGCCCAATACTTTCATGAGGTTGATGAATGAAGTCCTGAAGGATTTCATAGGGAAATTTGTCATTGTATATCTTGACGATATATTGATTTTCAACAAGACAGAAGCAGAACACTTAAAGCATCTAGTTGCAGTAATGAGGAGATTACTGCAGGATAAATTGTTGATCAATATGAAGAAATAATCATTTATGAGGAGAAAACTCATTTATTTGGGTTTTTTTATCTATGTGAATGAACTGAAGATGGATCCAGAAAAGATAAAGGCAATTAAGAATTGGCCATCGCCGAAGAGTGTGTTTGAAGTATGGAGCTTCCATGGTTTGGCTAGATTCTATAGGAAATTCATCCAAAACTTCAGTGGAACTAGCACACCGATGATGGATACAGTGAAGAAAAGACATAAATCTTTTCATTGGAAGAAGGAAGAAGAGAAGAGTTTCAATCTGCTGAAGAAGAAGATCACTGAGCCACCAATTCTAGTTATGCCATATTTTAGCAAGACATTCCAAGTCAGGTGTGATGTGAGTGGATTTGCAATTGGAGCAGTCTTGAGCCAAGACGATAAGCCGATCAAATATTTTAGATTAAGTACTCCACATATGACAAAGAATTCTACACAGTCATACAAGTGCTGAAAAAATGGAGACATTATTTGGTTCCCAAGGAGGTTGTTTTGTACAACGATAATCACACTTTGAAATTTGTGACTCAACAGGAGAAGTTGAACCAAAAACATGCTAAATGGGTTGAATACATGCAGAATTTCACTTTTGTGACTAAGCATATTTCTGGAACTGCTAACAAAGTTGTTGATGCTTTGAGCAGGAAATGTTTACTTATGCAGGAATTCAGAGTCAAGACTTTGGATTTTAATAACCTTAAGGAAATGTATAGGGATGACCCAAATTTTAAGGATCCATATGAGGCATATGAGAATCCAATTCTCAGAGACCGAAGTCAATGGACTAAATGCATGATCCAAGATGGATTATTGTTCAGGGGAAATCAACTATGTATTCCAAAATGCTCCATGAGGGAGAATTTGATGAAGGAAAAACATAGTGGAGGATTGGTCGGACACTTCGGTCATGACAAGACATTCTAAAAGTTGAATGGCTCATATTTTTGGCCACGGATGAGAAAAGATGTGAATAAATTTGTGGATAGATGCAGAATTTGTCAACACATGAAAGGAAAAAGGCAGAACACAAGGTTATACCAACCATTTCCCATACCTGAAAGGCTGTGGGACACAGTAAGCATGGATTTTATATTGGGACTACCAAGGACGCAGAGAGGATATGATTCGATCTTTGTGGTAGTCGAAAAATTTTCAAAAATGGTACATTTCATACCATGCCAGAAAACCAGTGACGCAACTCATATTGCGAACCTGTTTTTCAAGGAAGTCGTCAGACTTCACAGTTTTCCAAAGAGTATCATTTTTGATCGAGATACCATGTTCGTGGGACATTTCTGGAAGACCTTATGGAAGAATTTGGGGGCAAGTTTGTCTTTTAGATCAGCATATCATCCTCAGATGGATGGACAGACAGAAGTCATGAATAGGAGCTTAGGATATTTGTTAAGAATCTTAGTGACTGAACAATGCAGTCAGTGGGATCACATTCTTCCACAGGTGGAATTCACTTACAATAATTCACCCAATAGAAGCACAGGGTAGAGTCCATTCTAGATTGTATATGGAATGCAACCAAGGGGCGTTTCTGAATTGAAAGATTCAGAACAAAATGAATTCAGAAGTCCTAGTGCAGAGGACTTTGCAGAAGGAATGAAGGAGCTTCACAGTTGAATTAAGGAGCAATTGCAGAGTTAAAGTCAAGAATACAAGTGAAGAGAAAATCAACATAGGCAAAAACTTCAATTTAAAGTTGGTTATCTGATTCTTTCACATATCAAGAAGGAGAGGTTCCCAAGGGGAATGTATAATAAGTTGAAGATGAAAAAGATTGGACCTTGCAAAGTCATAAAGAAATTTGGGGCAAACACATATGAGATTGAATTACCCAATGGGGTCAGAATCTCACTGATATTCAATGTAACGGATTTGTACCCTTACAGAGCTGAAGAAACAGGAGAAGAAGATGAGAAAGAAGAATTTCAATGGACAAAACAAATGCCTATAGCTAAAAATTCGTAGATGGAAAGTATATTTGACAAGAGGATTAGTAGAAAGACTAGGAGAAAAGAGTATTTTGAATACTTGGTCAAGTGGAAGGGACATCCAGTGGAAGATGCCAGTAGGGAGGATGTGTTACCCATGATTTTGGTCATCATGATTTTTACACTTCAAAATTACTCAACTGGATAAGTGTCGCATGTTCCTCTCAATTGTCGTAAGTGTTGCATCTTCCTTACAACTTTCGCAAGTGTCGCAAGTTGTTCACAAGTGTCGCAAACATTGTTTGAGCATACTTCCATGCTAACAACACTAAGGAGGCACTTAAAACATCTCATACACTTGATTTGGAGAAGAGGAATTGATTAACTGAAGTCAAGGAACTCTTGACACCTGAAAAGAGCTCTTTGTCAAAGGTTCTGAGGGTGAGCACTCCCCTATATCAGTCTAGGGAGTGTTGGCGCTCCCCTATAAGGCTTCAGGGAGAATTATAACACTCTCCTGCCCCTCTGAAGGAGAACTATTCACCTTTAGGGTGCTGGCACTTCCCTCAAGATTCCTAGGGAGCGCTACAATGCTCTAATGCCCCTTTTTCAGGAGCGCTGCCTAATCTGAGGCAGTAGTTGGCCCGTTGAGGAGAATAAGGGGAGGATCTTTCAAGTTTAGAAGGTAGTTGCATTCAAATTCTTGGTTCCATCAGGAGATCCCTGATCTAAGGAGGAGGTTCCTCAAATTGTTCTAAAGATAACTCAAGAGGTTAAGCTCCTCTTAACCCATATAAGCAATCTCTATGATGGTGAAAAGGGGGAAGAATTGCTAGCATGAAACCTATGATCTCATAGGAAACACATAGTCAGCCAAAGGAGAGTGATCAGTGAAGCTGTTGTTATCCAGGTTGTGGATCTTTTGAGCAAGGGTTAGATGAAGAGGACTTGATGAAGCTGTCGCATTCGCATCTACGATTGTAAGTATTGATGTCATTATTCTCATTAATATGACACGCTTTTCCTGTTTCTTTCTAGTTTGCGTCTGATGTTACATGAACTTATCATTGATAGATAGATCTGTTTTCAAGCTAATATCAATAGAGTAGGAAGTGGTCGTATCTTGTTTGTCTACAAAACTTAGTGAGGAGAAAAGGATCGAAGCTCAACTCGGAGCGTGCAGGGACAAACGTCGATAAACAGGTACTTCTGTTCTCCTCCCTTCTCATGTGTTAGTCTGTACAGATTTGAAAGGAAGTCAGTGTCCATGTTAAGCATTTTCTATCTTAGAGTTAGGGTCAAGCTCTTAGAGGCAATCTACCTGTCCACAGGGAGATTTTCCTACAACAATGATGATGTATTGATGATGGTGTACTCAGGATCTTCATAAGAACTTTCTCCTGAGAAAAAGTTATTTTCATCTCTTCCAGAAAACTCATTTTTAAAGACTGTTCACAGGCTACTAGCATATTTTCCTGTGATAATGCATGATTCTCGCAGGCTGCCTTAAGCCAGGGTGCAAGAAGTTCGCACTGTGTTGAACTACTAGGGTGTGAACTCTTTCTAAAGAAAGGAAAAAGATGAATTCTCGATGCTTCTAGAAGGGAATCTTCTAGAAGGATGAGATGGCATTCGAATGGTTATCCTAGTACTGGATTCCCTGATATTTTGGGATCATTCTTATCCAAGTAACTAATTCATTCTCTCCTATATATTGAGGGAATTCTCATGGAAAACGTTAAGAAAGGTTAAGCAAGATTCATTGGATAATTAGTGAAAGAATTGTGTGAAGGATTGAAACTTGAACAACAGGCTAGGAAGCTCCAGCAAGGATATCATAACGGTTTTGATCTTCTTCATGCAAGTGAGCAAGTGTGTGTGTCAGAGCCAAGGGCCATCGAAAGGAAGTTTGCAACATCAAGGCTCGGGTTTTAATCTTTACTTTCCATTAATATGATATAGCAATATGTCCCTTTCCCATAAAATTATTTCCACTTTATTGTATAATTCCTTGATCATATACATAGATTGACCGTTGAATAGATTGTGCTTTCTTCACTTTGGTTGGTTTGTGTTGTCTTGGTCTTGACTGCATGAGAGCACTGGAGCGAAGAGGGAGAAACAAAGACCATAGGAAGCGATAATAAGGTATGTAATTTGTTCTTTCCTCCTATTTACTTCAATGGTCAAAATCTAGGGAAAGAGTCATGTTCTGTCTTGCTTTGTTCTAGATCTAGGTGGATCTAGGGAGATTGGTTAGTGTCCACACCTATGGATTTATCCAATAACAAAATTGGTGAATCCATTGGGGATCAATCCCATTTTCTTTGTGGCTTTTGATATTTTTATGTGGCCATTTGCTCTGGTTTTACTTTTCTCCTATCCTATCAATATCTGAGTCTTTAGGATATCTTGATAGACCTTCTGGGTCTAGAAGCCTTTTTCAATTTTGCTTCATTTTTCAAATTTTTTATTATGTTCAGACATTCTCTCACTGCACTTCATTGCAGCCTGCAAGAACTGGTAGAGTTCGCACTCTGCCTTTAGGTTTCAGTGCGAGGTTCTCGCACCCTGCTAAAGGGCCACCTGCGAGAATTAGTGATTCTTGCACTGTGTAATATTGCCTGCCTGCGAACACAATTTTTCAAAATTTGGATTTGAGTTTTGGTATTTCCAACTACCCAGATCAGTTTGATTTCCTCTTATGACTTTCTTGGACCATTGATTGATGTATTTCTTGTCTTCGTTTGCATGCATGAACAGTCTTAGGATTTCAAGGCTTTTTCTTGTCATTTGTGTCTTGACTTTCGTTTCTTGACTTTTCTTGGCAAAACCATTCTCTCTGACTTCAGAATCTGAGTGTGTTTGATTAGTTGAGAACCAGTGATTGGTTGAAAGTTGAGTACTTGGTTTTTCTCATTTTCTTATTGGTTTGAAAGATCATTTTCTTTTGCATTTGAAAAGACTATTTTTGGTTTGCTCTTTATTTTTGTTTTCATTGAAAGAGTTGAATGGGTTTGTCATTTCTTGTTCATTTGGTTTTTGATTTTTTGTACTCTCACTGTCATAGTGTGGGTCCTTTTTGAAAACTAAACAAAAAGTTTTTCTTTCAAAAAATTCTTTTCGTTTTAAAAAACATTGAAAATCAAATTATTGAGATTGTTGAAGTATTTGAAAAAGACACAATAGAGCATTGTCATTTGATAAGTGATTGTTTGTGTTTGCATTTTAAAGGAAATTTTGCATTGTAGTTCAAGGTTGATCTGGAAAACTTTCTCTCTCTCTTATACATAGGATTCATTGAAAGAAAAGTGATACATTTCATTCTCGTCCTTGCATTATTGGGTCAGAGTCATACAACATAAGTTTCATTTCCATTTCCTTTGAGTAAACAATAGCTCTTAATAACATTGTGTAATCATAGCATTTATCTAGTAACTCTTTTCTAGGGCTCTATTACACCAACATTTAGCTAGGCTAGCGCTTTGGAGTAGGAAGAGAGATACACTCCAAAAGCACAAAACACACAATAGCATCTTGTGTTAGGGAGTGTTAAATTCCATTTGCAACATCTTGTCCTAGGACGCCCTTCTCACACAAGGGTCAAACACTAGGTCGCATTGATATTGGCAGAGTTACTCACCCTGCTTTGTTGATATCGGTGTAGAGATTACACGTATTACGGGGATCACTCGGAGGTATACCCACAATGATGAGTGGAAGCCTTTTGAGTTGATTGCGGGCTAGATACCCTGCCCTTACGTGTAGATCGGACTGTTGACTATTCCCCTAGGCTTTATTGTTGTTGGTGGTGACCTTAGTGGCCTATATTTCTAGGTTCTTACCCAAGGTGACTGTGGAGGGGAAATTCTTCATGGTACCTAGAATTGACGTTGACCAAACTCACTCGGGCTCCTTGGAGGGTATACCCACGATTATGTGTGGGAGCTTGCACCAGGGTGTAAGTCCGTTAAGCAGGTCATCAGCGTAACTTTTCCACCCTAGCCCAATCCCTTATTGTCTCGTTGTTGCGACGTTGGATTTCATCACCAACTAGTGGCTTCGAAATTAGAAGGTCTTGTTTTCCTGGCGATTGCTTCCTAGATTTTGTTTACTAGCGCATGTTGTTTGTCTCTCGAAGTTGACCATAGGATTTTCTTCACGAAGTTTGTCACTCGTTTACAATAGCTCCTCCACGTCGTTCACATAGAATGTAGGGTTTATCTCCAGATCATCTGTATGGTTCTCAACCCTTGCCTACAAGTACACCTGAGGGCTCTCCTCAGCAATGTGAAGCCACAGTCGTCACCACACCACAAGTGGAACGAACTAACTCTCTAGAACCTTTCTGAATTACCAATACTTGAGAGGATTTTTGACTTCACCCTGGTTCTGAGCGACCATTTATGCGACTGAATTCTTCCAGAGAATTAATTTTTACATCTTCTGGATCACCCGTTGGGCCTTTTCCCGGCATAGAAGGCCAAGATCCTTTTTGGTCTACAAGTGTTTTTCAGAGGGACCTTTTTGGTCCTGGTTCACCTGTGGTCTCCGAAATCAACCCTCCGGTGTTTTCTAAGACAGAGACTGTACCGTTGAATACCACTTATCACTCTACTGTCCCTACCGAAATGGCCCATCTCACAAATACTACGAGTGTCCCGACCAGGTTCACTGCAGCTAGTCTTCCTCCTATAAACAGACAGTGAATGCCCAATGTCACTCCAACACTACCACCCGATACCATGTGTTGAATGATTCTATTCCAACACCTCTGCAAACCCCATCCAGTTCTCCAGGTGGTCCTTCTTTTCCTGGGCACCCTATTCCCAGTTTTATTCCGACACTCCCTCAATTTCCTTATGGCAATCCTAATCCTAGTGGCACTATCCCTTCCATTACACCTAACTTGCAGATTCTCGTTGGTGGACAAGGTGGTATGATTCAACTTCCTCTTACCAGACACATTCCAATTGTTACACAACCTTCGATTGGGACATAAATTCCGGTTGGAACTCCGCCTACGATAGGGGGACCAACCCCACCTTTTGGACAAAATATACCTCCCTCTTTGGCCCAATATTGGAATCAGAGGATACTCAATCCTCCTCAAATGACTAGGGGGAAGAAATTTCCTGTCCCTACTATAGGCCAACCCTATCCAGGTATACCTAATCCTATTTGGGGTACGAATGCTCAAACTCATGTCCCCGCTCAAGGTTACAATCCCTGGAGCTACTATCCTCTCCAACCACCACCGAATCTGCCTGGGTCTTCCCATTATGCGCAGACTGCTTACGGTCCTACTGGTTTTCCGACAGGGCTTCCACCCCAAAGCCACCAGTACCCGCAGGTGAATCGACAGTTACCTTTTCTCAATACTTTGGATTTGCCAGATTTATCTCGGATTTTAAATGATCCTATTCATCACTCTCCCCAATGACCTACTATACCAGCCAAGCTTCCATCGGACATTCCTAAATTCGACGGCAAAGTGGGAGAGGAACCAAACAATCACGTTATGACTTTTCACTTATGGTTTTCATCCAACTCGTTGATGGATGAATCTATTCGTTTACATCTTTTTCAACGAACCCTTACCGGTTCTGCTACGAAGTGGTATATCGAATTGCCACGAGGTTTCTTCTCTGACTTCAATACCCTAGCTATGGCTTTCCTTACACATTACCAATTAGCGATGCGTTATGATAATGGGACTAAGATTTTGACTTCCTTCAAATAGACTAAAGGCACTCATATATCTGATCACATCCATGAGTGGCGAAGGAGACGACGTCTCATTAAACTTGAGCTCCCTGATCAGTTACTGGCAGAATGGTTTACAAAATCATTTGTGAACAAAATCGGTAAGGACATTGCCATGGGTGGCATTGTCACGGAAGAGCAGGCTATAAGTCATGCTCAATCTCTTGACCTCGTTTATTCACAAACGGGAACACTTTATGATTTACTACCTGAATTACCTCATCCTAATACTTCTAGCACTTCAACTACTCCAGCTACCTCGCATGCGGCTGACGGTGTGATTAGTATTGCCCAAGCCCAATCACATTCTTTTTCAAGCACAAACACTAAGTCTGCTTCTTCTAATGTTCAAAATGCCTTGTCTCCTACCACTCCCACCGGCAAAACTTCTAAGGTAAATGCTGTCCAATCTACCCCAGCCGGTAAAAACAAATCTAAAAAGGGGAGAGGCAAGAATAAGAAGGGACAAAATAATACTCAAGCAGAGCAACCTAAAACTACTCCTGTTGATGACTGGGATAAGCGCAAACCCTGATACCCTTTCCTTATTTGTGGTTATGATCATTACATGAAGGATTGTCCACGATGTGACGAGGTCACTAAGTTCCTTCAGGGAACCCCGAAACCCCCTGCACCAGTTGTCTTGTCTCAACCCTTCCCGTCTCAACAACAAGCTCAGTTGGTCATCCATGACCAACCATCCTCTTCTACTACATCATATGTTTTGATGTTTACTCTTGATTCTAAGAAGAACAATGTTGCCCTCATGAATCGAGCCAAATATTATTCTCCATCTAAGGAGAAGGTTGACGATCTACCTCCTACTTTGGTACAACCCTCTCCAACGACTCCACCTACCAATGGTCCTCTTCATCTCGAATGACCGAGCCTCGACACAGTTCTACAACCCCCCCTAAGGGTGTCATTTGGAAATCAACTTTGAATCCTCATGCTCGTGTGGCCCAGAACTATAGTATTGTTGAAGATCTGGCCGAGGCACCTTCAGCGATGTCATCCCTTGAAGTCCTTCAGTCTTGTCCTGCACAACGGAAGGCACTGTTGAAAGCTATAGGTGGAATTGACCCAACAGATATGAATTTAATAGTCTTTGACTTGGAAGATCACATTCCAAGGTTACCCCCTCAACTCGTGTTTCAAATCGAAGTGGTTGTCTCCGACAAAAACATTTGCCGAACTGTTATCAATGAGGGTGCCTCGACTTGTGTTATGTCTCTTTCTTGTTGGAAATCCATTGTCTCTCCTCCTTTGAATGAATCCCATAACACTCTTAAATCCTTCAATGGATCTGGTTTTAATCCCTACGGTGTTCTTCCTTCGTTGCCCATTACACTAGAAGGTAAGACGGTCCAAGTCGAAGTGGAAGTTTTTGATGCTCCCCTTGATTATAATCTTCTACTTGGCCGTAGCTAGATTGATTCCATGCATGCCGTTGTGTCAACACTTTTCCATGTAGTACGTTTCCCTCATCAAGGAAAGGTTGTTCCCGTTGACCAACTTGCCTTCTTCAATTCCAATACCTGTACTGGCAATGTACTGTTTATTGCTAAAACCCCACCGGGTTATGAGATTGTCAGTGTAGGCCTTTTAAAAGATTCCTCGTTAATGGTTACTTTCCCCATTCCACCGCCTGATGTTCCACGCCCGTCACTTGCTTCTATCAACATGATTTCCACCATGCCTCATGAGCTTCCTACGTCTCACGACCCTTGGATTGTCCCTAACCCTGGAGATCATCTTTGTTTTGGCGACGCAATGCCATTAAATCCAGTTGAATCCACCTATCAGGCCATTCAATCGGAAACACCTTCTACCCCCTCTCTTGATGAGTTGTCTCCCGATCCTTTTCGTGTTATTTTTTCCACTGACGAAATGATCATGTCTCTCATGGAGGAAACCCCTTGGGATGATGGGAATCATCGTTCCATTCTCTTTCTGGAACAACACACTCTTGATAACTACCAATGGATTTTGACTCCGTCGATCGTTGTTGTCATCTCGACGGTTCCCGCGACTACACACGATGTGTTTGTTGAAGGGAAATTAAGTAATATCTCGCCCACGATTCCCATTGACATATCCATAAAACCTAGGATTTTTGAAAATGTCTATATTGGAGCTTCATGTTCTCCCGACGAAATCATCACCTATACGTCTCTTTTCAAAGAATTTTGTGACATCTTCGCCTAGAGCTATGAAGAGATGCCATGTATTGACCCTGCAATTGTTGTACATGAGATAAAGACATACCCTGGAGCTAAACCCATCCGACAATGCCTTCATCCAATTCACCTACGTAAAGTGGTTGCTATCAAGCTCGAAGTTGAAAAACTTTTGAAAGTAGACTTTATTTATCCGGTGGCTCTTACAGAATGGGTTTCCAATCCTGTCTCGATTGACAAGAAAGGCAGAAGTATTCATGTATGTATTGATTATAGGGATATTAATAAAGCTTGTCCCAAAGAAAACTTTCCTACCCCTTTCGTCGATCAGATTGTCAATGACTGTGCTGGAAGTGAAATCTTCTCTCTCATGGATGGTTTCTCCAGCTATAATCAAATTAACATTGCTCATGAGGATCAACATAAGACTGTCTTTATTTGTCCTTGGGGTACTTTTGCCTATCGAAAACTCCCTTTCGGTCTTAAGAATGTGGGTGAAACTTTTCAACGTGCTATGTCTTATGGTTTTCATGATATAAATCATATCGTTCAACCCTATTTGGATGATTTACCAGCTCATTCTATGCGCAGATTGGATCACCCTACCCACCTCCGAGCCATTTTCGTTTGCTTTCGCTTCTATCGTATACGTTTAAATCCTCATAAGTGCATTTTTTGCGTAGAATCCGGCCATCTTCTATGTTTTATCATTTCGCGTCAAGGCATCCAGGTGGATCATATTATGGTTGAGGCGATCCTTAATCTCTCTCCTCCTTCTACACTTCGCTAGTTGCAAAGTTTGCAGAGGAAAGCAAACTTTCTTCGTCGTTTTATCCCTAATTACGTCGAGATTACTCATGGATTTACGCGGCTATTAAAGAAATATTCCAAGTTTGTCTGGGATACCATTTCCAACAATGCTTTTGAAGCTTTGAAGTTGTCCCTAACGCGAGCTCCACTTCTCTTCCCTCTAGATTACAGTCACGATTATTTCCTTTATCTTGCTGCCTCGGAGTACACTATTGGCATGGTTCTCATCCAAGAGGATGATGCACACGATGAACATGTTATTTATTACTTGAGTCGAAGTCTCACACCAACTGATATCAAGTATCAACATGTCGAAAAACTGGCCTTGGCTGCCATTCAAGCCATCCAATGCTTCCAGCATTATATCCTCTCCCACAAGACTATGGTGATTTCTCATTGCAACCCTATGCAACATATTTTGACACGTCAATTGCTAGGGGGAAAATACTCCAAATGGATTGTGATACTCCAAGAGTTTGACTTGGAATTTGACCATGCCAAGTCCAATAAATCCTTAGTTTTTGCTGAGTTGATATGTAATTTTCCTCACTCTGCAACGGAAAATGTAGCAGTAGATTCATTACCCGATGAATCTCTTTTCCTTATTAGTACTGATGATCTTTGGTATGGGGATATCATTATATATCTCAAAACCCAGACTTTCTGGACTGCATTTTCTAGTACTGAATGACATCACATACGCTATCAATCTCATCAATACATTATCCTTGGGGATACTCTTTACCGTCGGGGAATTGACTCTGTTTTTCGACATTGTCTAACGTTGGACGAAGCCGAGAAAGCTCTGAATGACTGTCATTCTGGAGCAAGTGGTGGTCATATGTCTAGGTATGCTACTACCCATAATATCTTATGCGCAGGGTATTGTTGGCCTTCTTTGTTTAATGACTGCATTACCGCCGTTCAGAAATGCCATGCCTGCCAGACCTACAATCAGAAAATTTGGTCACATCCTACTCCTCTTCATCCTGTGTTCTCAGTTGGTTCTTTTGCAAAATGGGGCATCGATTTCATGACATGTCACCCTCACTCGGCCGGGGGGCATGGTTACATCATTGTAGCCATTGATTACTTTACGAAATGAGTCGAGGCAATGCTGACATTTGATAATACTGGAAAGACTGCATCCTTGTTTCTTTTTAACCATGTCATAGCTCATTTTGGTGTTCCCCAAGCTATCATCACTAATCACGATAGCCACTTTAGGAATTTCATGATGTCTGAAATTACAGAAAAGTTGGGTCTTCGCCATGATAACTCAACGCCCTATTATCCACAAGATAATGGCCAGGTCGAAGCGATCAACAAAGTTCTCATAACTATGCTTCAACGAATGATAGGGATTCATAAAACAAATTGGCACACAATGTTGTTTTCGACATTGTGGGCGTACAGGACATCTGTCAAGTCCGCTACTGGGTTTACACCTTTTCTATTAGTCTATGGTGTGGAAGCCATTCTCCCTATAGAATGCGAGATACCCTCTCTGAAACTAGTTGTTGAACTCGTACCCAACACTTTTGCTGAAGAAGAACGTCTATTGTATCTAATGCGATTAGACAAAACTCGACGTGATGCCACCCTAGTAATAGAAGCCCATAAAAAGTGTGTCAAGGCCCAATATGACAAGCATGTCAAGCCTCACATTTTTTCCGAAGGTGATCTTGTTCTTCTCTATGAACAAGATCGAGATTTGTTAGGAGCTGGGAAATTCGAACCCATGTGGCGAGGTCCTTATATCGTTCGCTAAGTTTTGGAAAAAGGAGCGTATGAGTTGGTAGATTATGATGTTATCCCTTTGAGTGAACCCAGGAATGGATTTTACTTGAAGAAGTACTATGCATAAATCATCTGTGCACTAGTACTTGTATTTTTAATGTATCATACTTCTTACGTGTTACTATAGTTTTCTTTGGTCGTTATCTGGTCTCTGCCCTTATATGATGTTGTGTTTGATTTCCAGATGTCGGAGTCTTCACTACCCTATATTGGCTTCGCTGATGGTGCTAGTCGTAGTACTCGGAACCTTGCTTCTGCTGTGTGGGAAATCTATGCCCCAACAAATGAGCTTGTATCTTTACGAGGTGTGTGCCTTGGTCGTGCGACCAACAACATTGCAGAGTATAGAGCCATTATTGAATTATTGGTTGATGCTATCTCACTTAGAATTTATCATTTGGTTGTGCGACTTGACTCGCAGCTTGTAGTACTACAGTCAAGTAATATCTACTCTATTCGAAGTTCTACTTTGTTACAGGTGTATTTGTGAATTCGCCTCTTGGAACGGTATTTTGATCACATTGAATATCAACATATTCCTAAATGTATAAATACATTAATAGATGCATTGGCTAATTATGTATTGGACAGACATTTGAATCATTTATAAGTCAAACACAACAAAATTCACACAATATAAAGTAAACCGGTAGAAGCTGTCTGTATATATAACGATCAAAAGAGTTTTTTACAAAAGTTTGTCCGAAGATCAAAATGTCAAAAATTGAAGCTTATAGCTTCTACAAAGTGACGTCATGGATGACGTTCACGGTAACACACAACTGCCCTAGCAACCCTACAAAGCAGTCCATTCATAGATGCTGATACCCCTACAGTATGACGTTGATCGCGTCGTGGAACCTCTTCCAGAGTCATGTCTGGAATGTCTATAGTCAGGCCTTCTAGATTCTATTCCACCACTTGATAATCCTCAGCATACTGTGGTGCTGTCGCTACCTCTCCTCCACTGCTGGATGGGAGAAGTGCCAGGAGGTCTATAAGGTCCAACATCTGTGTTATCAACAAACAATTTTGTATTAGTCTTTGGACAAACATATAAAACAAAAACATTTGAATATGATAAAAAATTCAAAAACATTTAAAAAGAGAAAATGTGTGTACTTCTTACCAAGGTCCCCCCACTGAGCATCCTCTGGTAATACCAAATCTGTGTCTCCTTGGAAATCCAGCCCAGCATAAGCATATTCATCAACCATCAACATCTGTGGTTGAAGCCAGTCAAAGAAAGTATCATCATATCTGATGATCGGTCCTGCTACGAGCCGGGCCATTAGCCGACACCTTCTCAGCCTCCGTAAATCTCTGGGAGCTGGTAAATTCCACTCCACCTGTAGCCTCAATAATGGGACCCTCTAAAGGAAGAAGGATACCAAAAAATATCCGTACCCAAATTGCTTCAGGTCACCTCGCCTACATTTGGTCAATTGCTTTTTTATACTGCGAAGCACAACATCTGCCCAGTTGAACACTTGAGGCTCAGTACACTCAATAACATACTGGAAGTAACTGTGTAACGCCATATGAGGAGAAGAACTTCCATCCATCCTAGCTATAGTGAAAAGGATAGTCCGGAGGGTCAAGTCTTGTACCCCCCAAATCGCTACTTTTCCTTTCTTTCTCTCAGCCTCGGGAACGCAGTGTAAATTGCAGTACTCACTCATCTTTAGCCCACCACCTCTACTACCTGTGAGGCTCACATAGTATCCCTGTCGTGAAAAACCAATGAAAAAATAAATGTCCTCAATGTCTAAGGACAGTGTGTGGACCCCCACATGAAACACCTGCTGATCCGGGTCCCACATACGCACTAGGTACTCTAATAGTTTGACTTGGGCCCTCATGTCCGGGATGAAAAAGTACTTCAAGAGCCCACAGTCTCTCAAACCAGCTATGGTAGGTGGATGATTTTCGTCCATTGCATTGTCCTCTTCATGTTCCCTTTCACGCCACTCAAGCACCATATTGATGGCCAATTATCTGCATAAGGAACACAATAAGAGGATTAATAACTTTTTTCATGCTTTGGATCTTTTTCATTGGGTAAAATTTAAAAAAAAATTGGGCTTTGCGGTTCTCACAGGTGCCCTGTGTGCACAGTGCAAGAACCTCGCAGGTGCCTTTAGGCTCACCTGCGAGAATGCATCATTCTCGCAGGCCCTATATAGCCTGCCTGCGAGAATGGCAGCATGAATATAGGGCTTTGAAAATCAACCTAAAAATGAAAATCTAACCAATGAAATTACAAATTTAAAGCATGAAAATGTTAAGGACGAAGAGCTTACCTTAATGTTGCAGACGGCTCATTGAATGGTCTCTCGTAGCTCCCATAATTTGACGCCAAACTTGGAGGGTAAAAGAGTGGTTTTTTGAGCTCAATAGTGGAAATGTAAAATGGTGTGGTAAAAAGAGTATTTACTCCTTTTATTTACTTTTACTATATCATTTTGGTTTTTTATGATTATTTATCGATTAAACCCTAATCCCTAATGCTATGTTGAGTGTAACTCTTGCAGGCGTGATGACTTTGATGATCAAATACAGGAATACGGACATGTTTTTCTTTGTTATCACGTTTTTTTTATTGTTTTTCATGGTTTTTATATAAAAACCTCGAGCGTGGTCTTTGTCCATTCTTGCGCTCATAAATACATGAGAACGAGATCGAGCGTACTTATATCACTTTTTCGGGCTCAACAAGGTTATACGAAAAAGGAACCCCCCTGGAGTACTCTTTAAGCTCTTTTCAGACTCTCTAAACATGAAAAGATCGTCGAGCGACCTTGCTATTTTCACGCTCGATAAAGTATTTGAAGTATGCATCTGGTGAGTGATAATTTATCTCTTTTTTCATCTCATCCAGACTATTTTACAAAAAGGGAACTGAGAGAGTTCTCTTTTAAGTTTTTTCCAAACTCTATAATCTTGAAAAACCTTCGAGTTTTCTATCTCTGGACTCGTTAAACAAACATTGACAGACCTGTGATGGGACCGAACCACTCCTTATTAGGGTTCGTTAAACATACTCCGAGGGACTCATCCGAAGGATGAGCTTATATCAACAAGCATATGTTATCCTCCTCAAGATTGCGTAAAAATAAAGAGGTACTCGCCAGAAATGGTGGGGGGAAATTTGGGAAAGGGATATGTTTTCATCTTCGTATTGATTGGCAGTAAGTGTCTCTCTTGAACATGACACCCCCTATTCATCATTTGAATCCGGTTTGGGAAATCCATTTGTCTCTCATTTGATTTGCTACAAGGTCATTCCCTATGTCGTATTTGAGTCAATGCTGCCAAATCATTGGTCGTGTCGTTCATATGTTCAAGAGAAGTCCATTCGAAACCTATATTGAGTCGGCCATCTACAGTTATCCATTCTCTCCATTTTGGCCTTCCCTGTGTCCAGTCCTACTCTGTTTCACCTTCAAAATCTGTTACTCATTTCGTGTCATTGATGGGGGATACATCAAGGCCCTCCTGTGACGAGTTTTGTTCCGTCGAATTCAGCTCATTATCTGGAATCAAGACTTAGAAATTATTTGGTACCTTGGAACTTGCATGCCTCGATGGTAGGTTTCCTCACTTTAGATAGTGGGTTTACATCATTGACCTCTGATCGAAAGATTCCATCAAATGTTCAACTTCAACTCATTTATTCACACTCGATTGATTGTACTATGGTACCTTGGGAGTCATTGACATCAATGGTGATTTCCCTCGCACTTGTTAATGGTTTCATCAATGACCGATAATCAAGTGGTTTCTACCATGTTCGACTTCAACACATGTAATCACATGGTTAGATTCATACTTTGGGCAACGAGATTGAAGACCCTGGATATCATATTTGTGATCTAGGTTGCGATGGAGTATGTATAATTTGTGACACATAGATCCACTATGTATGTCTCATGGCTATGTCATCTTGATTTGAAATTTTTCGCATAGATCCACAGTGTATTCCAGGTGGCTATGCTATATTTTGACGGCATGGATCCATAGTGTATGATTGGTGGCCATGACCCAGGTCTACAATGTTATCCATCTATGATCTGAGTATGGGAATGCCTACCTCAGAATTGATATATATGATATTCTGCAGATGCTTGGTTGTTCGCAGGTTTCCGATTAGATGTGCTCCCAGTTCTCGACACACACATGTAGCTTACAAAGTCTATCGGTTGTCACTGTTTCCAACCTCATTCTTTGGGGGGCATTCTGTTACCCATGATTTTGGTCATCATGATGATGTATTGATGATGGTGTACTCAGGCTCTTCATAAGAACTTTCTCCTGAGAAAAATTTATTTTCATCTCTTCTAGAAAACTCATTTTTAAAGACTGTTCACAAGCTACTAGTATATTTGCCTATGAGAATGCATGATTCTCGCAGGCTGCCTTAAGCCAAGGTGTGAGAATTTCACACTGTGTTAAACTACTAGGGTGAAAACTCTTTCTAAAGCAAGGAAAAAGATGAATTCTCGATGCTTCCAGAAGGGAATCTTATAAAAGGATGAGATGGCATTCGAATGGTTATCCTAGTACTAGATTCCCTGATATTTTGGGATCATTCTTATCCAAGTAACTAATTCATTCTCTCCTATATATTGAGGGAATTCTCATGGAAAAGGTTAAGCAAGGTTAAGCAAGATTCATTGGAGAATTAGTGAAAGAACTGTGTAAAGGAGTGAAGCTTGAACAGTAGGCTCGGAAACTCCAGCAAGGATATCATAAGGGTTTTGATCTTCTTCATGCAAGTGAGAAAGTGTGTGTGTCGGAGCCAAGGTCCATCGAAAGGAAGTTTGCGACATCAAGGCTCAAGTTGTAATCTTTACTTTCCATTAATATGATACAGTAATGTGTCCCTTTCCCATAAAGCTATTTCCACTTTATTGTATAATTCCTTGATCATATACATAGATTGATCGTTGAATAGATTGTGCTTTCTTCACTTTGGTTGGTTTGTGTTGTCTTGGTCTTGACTGCACCAGAGCACTGGAGCAAAGCGGGAGAAACAAAGACCATAGGAAGCGATAATAAGGTATGTCATTTGTTCTTGCCTCCTATTTACTTCAATGGTCAAAATCTTGGGAAAGAGTCATGTTCTATCTTTCTTTGTTCTAGATCCAGGTGGATCTAGGGAGATCGGTTAGTGTCCGCACCTATTGATTTATCCAATAACAGGATGAAGCAGAAATTCAAAAGCATGGACAGACCGTGCAAGAGCTCATGAACATGAGTTCGTGAAAATTTTCAAGTGAGGGAGTATGATGCAAGAGCATTGTACAAAGCCAAAGCGCACACCTAGCCAAAGGAGCAGTCGAGCGTGCAGATGAAAAAAGGGGCACGTTTTTATGAAAACGTTTTGAAATTTGAAAACTAAATCATTAATGTAATAGCTAGGAGGAGCGTACTTACATTTATGTTTTGGAGATATGAACATATCTGGAGAAATTAGTCTCATCTACCGGATGTAATAGGAATTTAAGTCTGATAAATGTAAAGTAGGTATATTTAATTTAATAGATTAGACAGTTAGAAGATAGGAGGGAAAACGGATATAGACACCCTCAACCTTGTATCATTGTAACAGAGAACATTATTATGATCATTCATATGTCATAAGATGGAGAGCTATAGCAGAGAGCTGTAGAGAAGAACCCATGTACAGGATCACTTGAATTAATATATGAAGCTTTGACTCAAATTTTCATGGTATTATGATGCTTGATGTTTACATTTGTTAAATGGTATAGCTACAATTGTTTTGTTTCTCTATTATGCATTTATTCCAATGTTGTATTGTGTGTATGATTTCATCTTAAATGTATGAAGTCTGAGAGAGAAGAAGAATGAGTTTCAATTGTTTCTCTTCCTAAAAATTCCTATAAGGAGTGTAGTGAACGTCCGCAAGGTGTGCATTGACGAGGGTCTAAGTTTTATCTTAGAAATCTCAGGAGAGATATCATTATTCTCATACCTGCAGAAGTGCACGAGAAGCATAGAGTCGTGCAAGGTGTGAGTAGGATGGTCGAAATCTTTGAACTTATCAACCAAGGAGAAAGTTGAACGACTACTATTGCAAAGAGTGCACAGGGTCGAAGACTCAAATAACCAAAGGTTATTTGAAATTTTTCCACATGGAGTGTGAGAAGGAACCCTTTTGGAAGGCTTGAGTTTGCAAGAGAAATATTAGGAGATATAATTCCTTTAAAGTGTTCAAAGGGAGACAGAGATTGAAACCATCACATAGAAATTAAGTTCAGGAGGGAGAACACTTAGTCATTGGCAGAATCCATTGAGGAGTGAATCAGACAGTCAGAATCTCCATGGAAATCTTGCAAAGTAGCAAGGACCATAGGATCCAGTGGAGTCGTAGGGATGGTGACAGGTCTTCGTGAAGGAAGTGTGAAGTTGCAAGAGTCATTGGATTTGGCAGAGTTGTGAGGAGTAGAGAAGGAGATCCAGACACTTTGATCCAAGCCACGAGAGAACCATTAGATCAGAACCTCCATGTGGTATCGCATATCAAGGGTTCAGGGGTTGAAAGGATTTCTTTTCTACTATAGAATTAATGAAGTGTCGAGCGCCAAGGGCTCGTATGGACACATAGCACATCTGTTAGGTGGGGTCATGTTCTTGACAGGTGGCATAACATCAAGCGCCCAAGGAAAAGTGGAAGTGGTGACAGGTGGAGGACACACATTGCCCGGGGAGGAGTCAACCCATTGTTGGTTTATCGCATCTCGTAAATTTGTAAGGTAGGAGCATGAGGGCTCAACACTCCAACCCACGAAGTTGCAAGTTGCGAGGGGTGCTAGAGTTAGGCCCTAGCCAGTGGTCATTGGTAGAGGTGCTAGTGAAGAAGGAGCCATAGCCATATCGCACTCTCGTGTATCGGAGGTTTGGAGTCGAGGGTCTTCAATTCACAAACTCATGAAATCGTGAGTCACAAAAGGCGATTGCACTAAGGTGCAATTTGTGGTCATGTGGAGGTGAAGACTCACAACTGGTGCATGTGGTGCAGGTGGAGTTTTCATGAAGGACCTATGGATCAGATTTGTTGAAGGATTTAGCAAGGAACCAAAGGAGCCTCTTCGGCCCAAGGAGAATTTAGAACGATCCTATGTGGATCTCAGCCCGAGGGCAGGGGCTCTGCATCAGGAACCCTGGATATCAGAAAACCGTAGCAACAGTCAAGAGACAATACATTTGGCCAGGTATGAAGAGAGAGATAGCAGGATATATCACAAGATGTATGGAATGTCAGAAAGTTAAAGCAGAACATAGGCACCCAGCAGGATTGCTGCAACCTTTTCCCATTTTTGAATGGAAGTGGGAAGTGGTGACAATGGATTTTATTACGGGATTGCCTAGAATAGGCAATATGCATGATTCGATTATGGTGGTGGTGGAAAATTTTACAAAAGCTTCCCATTTTATTCCACTAAAAACTTCTCACAAGGTAGCGAATGTCGTTGATATTTTCATGAAGGAAGTGGTATGATTGCATGGAATTCCTAAAACGATTGTGTCTAACAGAGACCCGAAATTCACCCTGAATTTTTGGAAAGGATTATTCAAAGGATTCAGAATGAATCTGAACTTTAGTACAACTTAAGTCTGATGGATAGATAGAAAGAGTGAATAGGGTGATAGAAGATATGTTGAGAATGTACGTGATGGACAAACCATCGAAATGGAAAGACTACCTAGACTTGGTAGAATTCTCTTACAATAATGGGTATTAGGCATCAGTGAAGATGAGCCCATTTGAAGCACTTTACGACTAAAGGTGCAACACTTCAGTAAGTTGGGATAACCTAGCTGATAGAATAGCAGTCGGGGCAAAATGCTCAAGGAGATGGAGGACCAAATGTTAAAAATTAAGCAGAATTTGAAAGTTGCCCAAGACAGACAGAAAATTTATGCTGATAAAAACATAATCCACAGAGAATTCAAAGTGGGTGATCATGTTTTCCTGAAAGTGAAAGCTAACAGGAGCTCCCTGAAGCTGGGAAGTTGCGCTAAGTTAGCAGCCAGATTTTGTGGACCATTTGAAATCCTAGAGAGGATTGGTCCAATTGCTTATATGATTGCATTGCCTGCATCTATGTCTATTCATAATGTCTTCCATGTATCATTGCTAAGGAAATATATGCCCGATGCTAATCATGTTATTGATTGGAATGTGATTCAGGTGGAGCAAGAAGGAGCTTTTCAAGTGCATCCGGTGCGTATTTTGGACCAGAAAGTCAACAGCTCTAGAACTGAGACATAGGGCTTGTAAAGGTTCAATGGACCTGGTACAACCCTGAGGATGCTACTTGAGAGCATGAAGATGTAATGCAGACAGAATACCCACATTTTTTTGAATATTTTTGAAAAATATGATATATATGGGTGTATGATGCACTGAGGATAGTGGATAAATAAGGGGAGGGGATTGTAATATCCCTCGACCAAACCCAATTGTAAATGTAATATAAATATACTTAAGCTACTGAGTTGTTTTGACCTCATTTGATAATTCACATCATGTGGCATAGTGCACGCATGAACTGCGCAGTAAAATGAGGTAATATGCACTTCGTAAGATACCACACGCAGTAACTAAAAGGTGCGCAACCTTGAGGACAAAGGATACCGCGCGCAGTAACTAAAAGGTGCGCAACCTTGAGGACAAAGGATACCGCGCGCAGTAACTAAGGTGTGCACAACCTTGAGGACAGTGGATACCACACGCAGTAACTAAAGTGCACGCAATACTAAGGTCAGCAAACCTTTATCTATATGATATGCATTATAGGCTGGTGAGCCAGTATTTAAAGCCAGAATTCTTATGTTTTGGTATTAGAACAGAATGCCTAGATGTTAAGGGCCAATGTGCCTACTTTGTACATGACTCATTATTAATATAAAATACATCATTGCGCACAAACTGACCATGATAAAAGAGATGGGCGATTGAACTTCACCAGTTAGGGAAAGGGAGGGCCAAAAGTCAAGGGAATATTATATTAATATTTCCTAAAACATAAAGTATGGATAATTAGTTTATCCTAAGTTCTAAATTTGGGGACAAGTGGAAAAAAGTAACTTTCGATATGACAAGTTTCAATTTGGGGACATGCATTCATATTGTGGGGAAACTTAGCTCAAGGGGGGATTTTTTATCACAGATACCTTACGAATGGGGCGAAGGGGGACCTTGATGCTGACCATCACTTTTCACAAAGAGTTCATAGTGATTCCAAAACACACTCAGTTATCCAGTCAGTGACTCCATGACCATTTCACTCATACATTATGTTATCCTTGAGACAACCATTTCACCTTTTCGAAGCTTGTTTCCCCACCCTTTTTGGTTGGTGTTCCTGGTTATCTTGGAGTGGGATTGATGAAGTGGGTTGTCATGCCCGTGAGAAGTTATATGAGCGAGAGAATTGTTGGGGATTGATTTCCGTAGGTGCTAAACTACAACTACAACGCTCTGAGACTTCTGGTTCAACCTGTTGTTGAAGCCCTGGAAGGGAAGTGGGGTAGCCGAGGGACTGTTGAGAAGAGAAGGGGAACACTTCCTTGGGTGAGACAGGCATGTGGGGAATGAGAGGTTGAAGGTTGTTAGTTGAGTGAGCACCTGAGACAAAGTCTTTCCTGTTGTCCATGAGCCTTAGTCTGGATAGGAATCCCTTTACCCCTGGGTGGAGTTCAGTCCCAACTCGGGGGTGATTCACTGTTGAGAGTGATGAATAGTGTAGTCTATGGATAGGAGGTTCGTGGATGGTTTGTAAGCAGTTGGTGACAGTATTTCTAAGATAAGTACCAATTGTATGATTGATATGTTGTTTTTTTATATACATGCCTATGTTACGTTTTTATCATATATGTGACTATGATTGCTTGTGTGCTTATGGGTAATTTCCTGTAAATGATGCATATCGGTAATTACTGTTATTTTAATATAAAATTTGTATGTTACAGAAAGTAATTGTTTGTTTATGTTTATATGTAAAGCTTCCGCGAGCGTGTTGTATGTATATGTTTTGGTTGCATGTAGTCTAAAGAGTAAATTTAGGTGGCATTGCTTAGTTGACTATTGGGTATGCTACTATATGTTCCACAGTATGGGAATGAAAGTGTTCCCTAGAGTAGCATGGCCTAGCCTGATGGTTGGGATTGTTACCAACTAGTGTCAGAGCATGAGTGGTTTCTCTGGAGTGGGGTACCCCGGCCTCAGGTTGGTTGGGGGCATCATTACACCAATGGTGACTATCAAGATGAAGGAGAAGATATCAAAAGTTTCCCAAGGAGAAGAGGAAGAGATGGAGAAGACACTTATGTCTACCCCAACAGAAGGAGAAGAGAATTCAATAGAATTGCTCAAAATTTTCAGCAAGGAAGTTGAACAGGAGATGATTGTAGCACTGAAACTTGCAACAGAGGAGGAGAGATACAGCATGGACTTTATTGATCTATATGCAGAATTGGAATCCCTAGAGAGAAGGGTAATGGTGCAAAGCTTGCACATCCAACAATTCAAGTTGGAAGCAGATGGAGGAGCATACTAGTCAAGAGAGAATCTTCAAGAATTTGGGGTTGAACCAGCAAAAGAGGAGATGACAGAAGCTAATATGTCAGAGGAAGTGACTGAACAAAAAGTTAGTCGAGAGGAGACTGCAGAACGGGAGTCTGCCACAGGGTGGAAGGATACGGCCACAAGAGATGGAGAAGAGCGTAAGGGAGATTAAGTTTATCTACCCAGTGAGGAGAAGGGAGTGTAGTAGAGAAGACTGCATAGGAAGAACCATCTAGTTGAGCAACTGGATGAGGTGATCGAATAAATCAAAAGCCTGATGTTGGGGTCAACACAAGAAACTATCAGTAGGAGGAGGTTGAATAGAGGAGGACCTAGAAGAGCAATAGGGCAACATCAACAACAACAAAAAAGCAGTGGAGCAAGAGGACAGCTCCAAGGGAAGTTTTGGGATCTAGGAGGATTTCAACACTGGAGAGAAGGATCTCATGAGAATGAGCTCATGATTTTTCCAACAGTGGAGTATGATGTAGGAGCATTGCTCCACCTCAAAAAATTCACCAACACACCAACACATAGATGTGCAATGGAGAAAGGGAGAGGCATCGACCCTCCCATTTTAAAATTTTGAATATAATCCTATACGGATTATCATGTTATAAGGATGATAAATTCCAGGCCATGCCTTTGTAAAGGTAGTGGATAGGGTTGCCTTAAATGGTTTCCTATAGCAGGCCTAGGTCATAGTAATATCTGGATAGACATTTATGGAATGTATCTGTAGAGGTATGGTTTCGTAACTGAGATATCGATGGAACTAAGGTGTTGAAGAGGATAAGCTCATGGGAGCCCTCTTTTTTAATTAGGAGACTTGAGAGAGAGATCTCAGGTAAGGAGAGAGGACTTAGAAGGTCTTAGAAGTTCTGAGAGGGAGCTTGAGAGAACTGGGACTTTGTTACAGTCCATTTTTTGTAATCATCTGTATAAACACACTAAGATAATAGAAAATTAGTTTTTCCTGCATATTGTTGTTCATGTGTTTATGTAATTCATGAATGACTGTTGTATATGTATGATAAGTTTCATTTACAATAGGAAGGTATATTTCTCTATCTTTATTTGAGTTTGAAATATCATTATGGGTTCTTTAGGCTATGCAAGGAGTGCTCAACAGAACATTGGAGGTTTTGTAGTGAGTGCAAGGAGTGCGCATATGAACTCTATGGATTCAAAAGAAAGCATGCCAGGAGGGCACACTAGAGTGATCATAAACTCAAGAGGAACCTCGCAGTTACTAAATACCATAGAGGAGGAACTATGTAGAGAAAGCACAAAGAGAGACAAAACTACTGAAGGTTTTGTAGAGCTCTTCCAGGTGGGAATCGAGCGAGTGCAAAGAGTGCACAAGAGGACTCTAGTTCAAGTTATGTGAGAAGAGGAGTGTCAAGGAGAAGAAACTCACAGATTTACTGAATACTTTGTCAGCTTAGCAAGGAATTCTTGAGCATAAGTCACCAAGAGGGCACTTATATCCCTTCAAGGAGTGAAAGGGTTGATACAGAGTTGTTGAATACTCTGGAGGAAGACCTATGCAAGGATTGCACCAGGCCAACACTCGGATGAAGTGTTGAAAGAAAACCAGTAGAAGATTGTTCAAGCACAAGGAGTGCATAGGAGTGGACCTATTTCAAGTTCCAAAGCTCAGGGGGTTGAGCACAGAACATGCCAAGTAGGCACTAGAAGTATTTTAGAAGACGTAGAAGGGTGAATTCCTTAGAGAATGAGTGATTTGAAAATCTCAAAAGAGATAGCACGAAGTTGCATGCAAAGAGAAAGTGTGCTTCGGGGTGGAGGATAAATCAAATTTCCAAAGCTCAAGAAGGATAAAATTTACAGAACACAGACGAGACCCAAATTCATCGGGCTCGCAAAGGAATCAAAGGTCGAGGCCTTCAAACGTTGGAAATATTCCAAGTCAGGGAAGAAATACAAATATCAGGAGGAGGAGTACAACATTCGTTAGATCAGTTGTAGGGGAGAAGATCTAGACCATTGAATCTCATGCCCAGACGCACAGGAAAGATTGCAAGAGAAAAATATATGAGTCGTCAGACCTAGAAGCGCGTGGACCAACAACCATTGGATCTAGAGGAAGTGCATGAGGTTTAGTCCTTTAGAGTGCACAGGAGGAGAGACAACTTGCGAATTCACAAAGTCCCGAAATCATTGGGACCATCCATCGTCAGAATACAGGTGGCAGCCATCCAGTATTTCCCTGACTCACGATTGAGATGAGTCAAAGGGAAAACTTGCAAGAATTTTTGAAATGCGAACTCGCAAAAAGATCTGAGTCGTTGAAAAAGGAGAGATATGGACCGTTGATCGTCTAGGGAGAATATTGTAATTTTGGGTATCGGAAGATCTAAGGGGAGAATCCTTTCATCTTCGTGAATGTGAAGTCCCGACATCATCGGAACGGTCCATCGAAAGGGATGTGTGGTGAGCTTTCAGTGTTTCGCTAACTCTCACATCAGAGAAGTCAAAGGGGAGAATCGTGAGAACTCGTGAGGCCCAAGTTCACAATTTGATAGTGGTCATTATATACAGAGGAGCGCGAGCCGTTGATTTGGTGCTCTAAAATATCGACATTTCAGGAGTCAAGAGAATGGAGGTGAATCATATTGGGAGTTCTCGATACATGAAATCCCAACGCGATCTATATCGTCAGATCGTGGAAAAATCGTGACTGTTGATCTGTGGCTAGGAGATATCAACAATTCGGATATCAGGCGAAGGGAGAAAGGTACATCACAAATCCCCAAAATGTGAAGTCCTGACGTGCTCGAAGGATTAGCCCCAGGTCACAGGAAAGGGTCACACGAACAAGAGGTTAAGGGAGGAGCTAGCGAAGGCTAAGCACTTAACCTGGAGATCGGGATATTAGGGAACAAAGAGTTGGAGTCGACTCACATTCATTTCCCTGACATGCGAAGTCATGATACAATCGTAGCCATATATCGAGGAAAATGCAGGACCATCAGATTTGGTCTCCAAGAGGATTCAGAAATTAGGAGATCGAGACTCAAGAGAGTTGGGTGGCTTGGATGCAGAAAAGCTAAGGTCCCGAAATATGAAGCACCTTTTGTTAGGCATGCGGTCACAGCCTGTGGTCGCGTGAGAGAAGCTTGCGCCTAGTGCTTGTTCACACAGGCCGAGCTTCACAAGGACCTGTGGATTTATTTGTCGGAGGTTCTAGACTGAGAATGATTGTGTTTTTTATACCAGACTGTGTGTTTACCATCACTGAGATTGATTGCATTTTTTATACCAGACTGAGAATGATTGAGTTTTTTATACCAAACTAAGAATGATTGCGTTTTGATACCAAAATGCGTGTTTACCATGACTGAGATTGATTGCATTTGTTATACCAGACTGAGAATGATTTTGTTTTTTATACGAGACTGAGAATGATTGCATTTGATACCAGACTGCGTGTTTACCATTATTTAGATTGATTTCATTTTTTATACCAGACTGAGAATGATTGTGTTTTTTATACCAGACTGAGAATGATTGCGTTTTGATACAAAAGTACAAGTTTACCATGAGAATGTCTATGTTTTTTATATGTAATGACAACCAACATTTTCAATATGTAAAGACCGCCAACAATTTTTTTTTATATGTAATAACTCTATCTATGAATGTCATCGTTATAAATGATGGGTAAACGACTTTATATATGTTGGACAGAGAATTATTAATAGGCAATGTTATTACTTGAACCATAGCGAACCTATATTTGAATAATACCCAGTGAATCTATATAGCATACAACAATTACATCTCCTTATATTCCACAATGAATGTATGCATTACGCAGTGATACACATTTACAAAATGATTTTAATGTTTATTGGAAGCCTTTGATAGTAATCTTGATTGGATGACAGCATTAATGGTATGACATCGGTTGACAGTAATCATAATTATATTGACAACATTTTTTTTTATGTATTATGTATAATAATAGACCGCAATATTACAGTATATAATGAACAACATTATTAGAAATTATATGAACAACATTGGTAGCATTTATCATGAACAACAATATATGTATTAGCAATTTCATGAGATATAATGCTAAAATACACAGCGAATTCATGTAATGAATGGGTAGTGATTTCCAGTTTCTAGCTCCACAATTATGATTATGTTTAATCTTTGTGCTTCATTTATATTTACTACTACATTTTAATACATTCACAGTGTTTTGATATGATAAGGGACAACGATAGTGTACCTTGGCAACAAATTCAATAGACACAATAACTCCTTTATTTAGACAGTGATTATAGTGTTATTTCCTCATCAGTCCTTTTTATTGTTAAGTTGTGAATTATGTGACAACGACTTACATGCTAGAGATATATTGGATTGATAAGTCACAACAATTAAATTGTAATCGATTTATTGTTATGTGAATAATTTGGTGTTCAATTGCCCTAAAACTTTTATATTTGAGGTATAGTTTCAGTTTCAATTAGCTAATTTTTAAGATAGCGATATATTTTAAGTTTTAATTTGCAATATAAGACAATGAATTCATATAGTTTCAGTTTTAAAGGATAGCGATATATATACTTATCTGATATCAGGTTTGGAAAATAATTGCAACAAACTTTTGTTTTAATAATAATCGTTTGAATGTGTACAAATTGGTGTATGCAATAGAATTTGTTGCGCCAGGAATTTAATGTGTTGTATAACTTTTATAGTTGTCAGTTTCCCTTGCGTCTTGTTGACCTATCATTTGGGTGATTGGGTTTTCGTCATGTGGTTCACAGTTAAATTCGGTCTCCTAGCACATTAAATTTTCTTGGGTTATTGGTCTAGATGGGTTATGTTGCGCCAGGGTTACCATCACGCCTATTGCCTTCTAAGGACATGATTCCTGATGAGGGGATCATTATGCACCCTAAGGGATAGAGGCGAATGATAACCTGAATGGAGTCTGTGCTTCCCGATGTGGGCATTGTTCATTGTAACGGTTATTGGGACTTAGTTTTGTAACGACTTAAGGCATTGGGTTTGCGCAACATAGGTTTCTAGTTCCTAGTCGATGTAGCCACTGTGTCGGGTTATTGATGTTGTCCTTTGGCCTGTAGGCGTTGTCTTGTTGTGTTGTGCGAGTAGTAGTTTCCACCTGTCTTTGATTTTCACATGTTTTGCCCAGTTGCTTGATGTGATAATGTGATGAGTCATTATTGTATGTTTCTTGATATTCTTGTGTGGTGCTCATCGTCAAGTTGTGTGGTTTTACTGTTGTCTTCATTGCCTTCCTCCCAAAAAAAAAAAAAAAAATTGTCTTTTTGCATCGCTTGTAGTCGTGACGATTGGGGTCGTTACATATGGCACGATCGCATTCGAATGTTGATTAGGTTTTGTTCGTCGCATGACATCATAAGGTTATGTTAATCACATTGTGATGTAGGGTTTTTTTGTGACATTACGACATTGGAATAGGTATGTCATATTTCGATAGTGGGTTATGTTCATCATATTGTGAAGTCGGGAAATTTTTATCTCGTTGTAATGTTGAGATATGTTTGACACATTGTGACATTGGGTGTGTACATCACATTGTGACATTGGGTGTGTACATCACATTGTGACAATGGGCTATGTTCACCAGATTGTGATGTTTTGAAATTTTTGGTACATTGTGATGTAAGTACATTTGTGTTACATTGCAATGTGAGGATATGTTCAACACATTATGAGGACAAAGATATGATCATCACATTACGACGATGGGGCTACGTTCATCATATTGTGAATATAAAATGTTCATCAGATTCCAATGCTACTATGTTTGTCACATTGCGAGGATAAGGATATGTTGGTCACATTTTGACGACATGGCTATGTTTGTCACATTACAACATTGAACTATTTGTTAAATTGCGACGTTACTATGTTCATCACATTGTGACATTACTATATTAATCACATTGCAACATTACTATGTTTGTGACATTGCAACGTCCAATTTTGTTCATCAAATTGCAAAATTGAGTTATGTTCATCACTTGAAAAAGTTGGTTTCTATTCAATATATTACAAAAATGTGTGTACATCACATTGCGACAATGGGCTATGTTCATCACATGTGATCTTTGAAAATGTTTCTCACATTGTGATGTTAGTATATTTACGTCACATTGCAATGTGAGGATATATTTGACACATTTCGAGAACATGGATATGATTGTCACAATACCATGAAGTGGTTATGCTCATTAGATCACAACGTTAGACTATTCATAATACTATGATGTTACTATGTTTGTCACATTATGACGACAAGGATATTCTCATCACATTTTGATGACATGGCTATGTTCGTCACTTTGAACCATTGCATTATTTTTCAGATTATGACATTACTGTGTTCGTCATATTGTGACATTACTATATTCGTCACATTGCAACATTACTATATTCATCACAATGCAATGTCTGATTTTGTTCGACAATGGACTATGTTCGTCACATGTGATGTTTGTAAATGTTTTTCACATTGTGACGTTAGTATATTTGCATCACATTGCAATGTGAGGATATATTTGACACATTGCAAGGACAAGGATATGTTCATCACATTGCAACGAAAGGGCTATGTTCGTTAGATTTCAACCTTAGATTGTTCATCAAATTGTGATGGTACTATATTTATCACATTACGACGATATGGATATTCTCGTCACATTGGGATGACATGGATATGTTAGTCACATGGTGATGTTGCACTATTTTTTAGATTGTGACATTACAATATTTATCACATTGCAACATCATTATGTTCGTGATGTTGCAACATCTTATTGTGTTCATAAAACTACGAAGTCAAGTTATGTTCATCACATGAAAAGTTTGTTTTGTGTTCAACACATTACGGAAAGAAAGTTCTGGCCAAGTTTCTTTTTTTAATTCTAATGAAGTTTTTCCTTTGTTAGAAAGATAATAAATTTGAACTGATGCAATGTAATACATAGAAGAAAATTTAAAATCATACTTGTTCTAAGGATAGTGATATAAAATCATCTTGAACTTTGCATATGATGAATTATATTTGTTCTAAGGACATTGGAAGTAAATCTACTTGATTTATAGTTGTTCTAAGGACATTGATAGAAAATCATTTAATAATAATAATAATAATAATCTAATTTTAAGGTCATGGCCAAGACAGACACCAAATTGATGTATGATTCCCCCTTGTTTGTGGGGAAATGGACCCCCTCCATGTAGTGATTTGACTAATAAAGTGTATCAAGGTATACATACCCTACCCCACTCTGGATCTGAACCTGTGATATCCTAGTAGGAAGCAAATGTTCTTAATCATTAGGCCCACTCAAAATCTACATCTTGTACATACTTGTTATAAGAACATTGATAACAAATCATCTTGAACTTTTCAGATGATGATTTATACTTGTTATAAGGACATTCATAGCAAATATACATGATTTATATGTTGCATATGATTTATATTTGTTGTAAAAAATATTATAGGAAATCAACTTGTTTTGTATTTTGTAGATGATGATTTATAGTCATTTTAAGGACATTAATACAAAACCATCTTGAAATTTGTAGATAATGATTTATTATTGTTATAAGAAAATTTAAGTACACCACACATGGATTATAAAGTGTATAAATTGCACCATGATACAAACTATGACCATTATACATCCATATATAATTTTTATATATATTTTATTGATTTTATTTGTCACGTGGGAGAATTAACAAAGTAAGTCTCCGAGCCATAGAAAATTTTCATTAAAATCCATATACTTAAAATATTAAATACCACATCAATGTTAAAACATATTCTCAAACCAATAAAATAAAATAAAAAATCTTATGGTCATTTATAACCATACCAATTATATTTCTAGTTATATCTTATGGTCATTTATAACCATACCAATTGTATTTCTAGTTATATAATATACAATCATATTTTTAGTTATAATATATAGTTAACTATACAAATATGGTTTATTAGTATTATTTCGTTAACAAATACTTCTATATCATTTTTTGGGATTAATTGCATAGAGTAAGTCATTGATCTATGACCCTTATACATGAGTATTAGTGACAACTGACCAATAATTATCTTGATTTCAATAGTCCACTTAGCACTCATTGCATCAAGTGATTCTCATAGGGGTGAAGAAGTGGGATTGAAAGTAGAGAAATGAATCAGATAGCATCAATCATCACTTTCAGGTCTTGCACCCGATAACCAGGACTTCCCATGTTGTCACCCATCCCAAGAGGATTCTGGCTCAAGCATGCTTAACTGTGGATTTTTCCCCACAATCAAGCCCACTTAGCTTTCTAACCCATTTGAAAAACCTTAGCAATTATCGTGCCTTATGAAATAAATAATTAGAGCTCCATTGACTCTTATTATTTAAGAATATAGGGGCTTACATAATGCAGCATATCATATATCATTTTTTGGGATTAACTGTGTAGAGTAAGTCATTAATATATGGCCCATATCCATGAGTATTAGTCAAAACTGACCAAAAAGTCTCATGATTTCAATAGTCCACTTAGCTCTCATTGCATTTGGTAATGGTCACAAGGGTGAAGAAGTGGGATTGAAATTAGTGAAATGAATTGCATAGTATCAATCATTGCTTCTGTGGATTGCACCCACTAACCAGAAGTTCCCAAGTGGTCACCCATCCCAAGATGCCTCCGGCTCAAGTGCACTTAACTGTGTAATTTTTCCCACAATCACTGCCACTTAGGTTGATACCCCATTTGAAAATCCTATTGGATCATGTTGGCATTGATGGCAATACCAACATTGATGTCAACACCAATTACCAATTATTGATGTCAACATGTAGATAAGGCATGTTCTACATCAATAGTCAATGTGACTATCTCTCCCCATAAATAAACATCAATCACATCAATGTGATTAATTCTCCCTCTTTGACATCAATGGCAAAGGGCCATTCTCATCTTGGGGTTTCTCCCCTTGCTTGAACTCTCCTTGGGGCTGCTCCTCCTATCTGAGTTCCTTTGATCTTCCTCTAAATAATATCTCCCCTTTTGAACAAGGGATATCACTCTGAAGTAATGTTGAAGATACATTGAACATACTCCCCCTGTGACCATTGCTCCCCATGAAATTATGCTCTTGTGCTCTTTCTTCAAGTATAGGGATCTTTTCTAGGGATGCATCTGATAAATATCTCCTCCTACAATCATGGGAAGAATAATGACTCCCCCCTATGGGTATGTCTCCCCTCAAGGTGGATTATTTAAATAATAAAGAGAAGTGAAAAAAAAATCAAGAAATGATAAAGTAAGATGAGAAAATCAAGAAGGAAT
>JASDQU010439062.1:0-13332 GCA_032191745.1 Picea mariana | reverse complement strand
GAAAGTATAAATAAGATAGCAATGGTCTCTTGTAGATCATCCTTTTTGTGGATCAATGGAGAGCTTCTTGTGAGAATATCTTTTGGAGTATTGATGGAGAGCTTCTTGTGAGAGCTTAATGAGAATTTTTGGTGTGGAACACTTGCACATGTTGAATATTTCTAGGTTACTGAGGTAACCAAGGATATCCAAGCCAAATTTCAGAAGGAAGGTGAAGAAAAGAGAGTCAGAATTGAAGGGAGGATGAATTCTTTTGATGATGCTTTCTAAGGTATGTTATTTACAGGTCATCTCACCATTTTCGCTATAAATTTTTTTCTATAATCATTTAGACTGTGAAATTTCTATGTCATTGAGAAAACATACCCAAGTACATGTGGTAAAAAATTCATCTTGTGGGTCGTTTCATTTTGGGATTTACACTCCGTGGAAAATAGGATTTGTGGCTAGTCCTGAAACTAGTCAAAAACAGGTGTTTCGGGTACAAAAGTCATAACTTCTTCTTAACAGATCCCAATTCAGTGAGACAAAATGTTTTGGTTAGGGTAAAATATGTAGTATGTTTTGTAACATTTTTAGATAAATTCAATGAATTTTTTGTGTGGGGTGCGCTCTACAAGGTTGCTCTCTAGAATAAGCCAGAATTCAGCAAGGTATGTCATTTTTTCTATAAATCATTTTATGAGAGGTTCCAAGAAGTGACACCTGGAGGAATGGCACAAAACACACTAAATAATAGCGTGTATTAGTTTCAGATCTTTATTCATTACAGGTACAAAGTTATGATTATTTCAAGAGGGGGTTGTTGACTAATTCAAAACTAGTCATGGTTGAGACAAGCAGTTGATGAGTTGGAACATACATGAGGTGTATAGTTGATGATGTTGGTACATATTGATGAGTAGTTGACATATTATTGGTATATACTTGGTATATGGTTGGATGCACTTGTTTATGGTACTGGTTGATTACAAGTTGTTTGGCACAAGTTGGTGCATGGTTGATGCACTTGTTTATGTTGAAAGATTGATATATGTTGAGGATTGTTGCATCATATCAGTTGGTGCTGAGAATGTAAGGTAATTATTGCATATAGATCTAGTGCTCTTGTAGAGTTGTACTCTATTTAGTTGTTGCTGAAAAACCCCTGGATTGAAGTCCATAATAAAAAGAAAAATTGTACATACATCGTGTGTTCTTTGTGTTCCTTGTGGAGATGATTTGTTGATGATATGTTGCTGATATGTATTCACATCTAACTAATTATAAATGGCAGCAATGAGTAATGAGAAAATTTTGAATGTTAACTAAGGAGTTTTTGTGTAAGAGGGAAGTTTTGGGAAAAAGATCTCCACACTAATTCACCCCCCCTCTAAGTGTGGTAGGTGTGTCCAACAAAACCTTATCAAGTATTGTGCCTTGTGAACTATCCAGTTAGAGCTCCCTTCACTCTTATTATCTGAGCATAGAGGGGCTTCAATAGTCAAAGATATTAGATATCATTTTTTGGTATTAACTTCGTAGAGTAAGTCATTAATATATGACCCATATCCATCAGTGTTAGTTACAACTTACCAATAATTCTCATGATTTGAATAGTCCACTTAGCACTTATAAGATATTGCATCGAGTGATGCTCAAAGGTGTGAATATATGGGATTGAAACTAGTAAAATGAATCACATAGAATCAATCATCACTTACGAGGCTTGCACTCAATAACCAAGTCTTCCCAAGTGGTCACGCATCCCAAGAAGCCTTTGTCTCAAGCGTACTTAACTGTGTATTTTTTCCCACAATCAATCCCACTTGGCTTTCTACCCCATTTTCAAAACCTTAACAAGTATTGTATGTTATGAACTATCCATTTATAGCTCCATTCACTTTTATTATTTAAGCATAGGTGGGATTCCATTTTGCAACATATTAGATATCATTTTTTGGCATTCACTACATAGAGTAAGTCATTATGGATATTGATGCAGCCCCCCTACTCCCCATAGGGTTGCGCAACCTCATGGTCAAAGGATATCTGATTATTGAGTTTCATGACTCTCTGAAACCTTAATGGTTCTCTTCTGTCTCAAGACATAGGCCCTTTCAATTTCTTGGTGCAGGTCCGACAAAACTTGCGACCTTCTCTTTTGCTCTACTCTGAAATCTTAGAGTGTTGAGCGATATCTCCTTTTCATATAGGACCTCTCTTGAATGTGACTTTGGGAGATGACCACATGATTGCCGGTGCACCCAAAAGAAGTTTGGAGTTAAACTACTTTTGAGCCCGCAATTATCTTTAAGCTTCCACGTGTCCTTCTGACAAAACCATGGTTTGAATTGTGTCCCACCCTCGATATTTTAAACTCCACGCAACTCATGTTCCCACAATGCTATGGGATCATCGATGATAACGTCTGAATCAAGGGTTTAGATATGTGCCCTTCGAATATACGGAATAGATCTTCCCTCCTTCAATAAACATCTACGATCTTTTTCGAAACTTTGGACTTCAGGGTTTCGAAATATCAAACCCATCTTCCTTCAGTATGTCAATCCTCTAGAACTAGCAATCTACAGACACCTAATCTCCCAATCAACAACCCTGCCTTCACTTCGGGTGTTTGACCATTCAACTTGGATCAATGGTCCTGCGACCCTCTTCTCGATCGATGGTCGAGATCTCCTTCGGGTCTCCGGACTTCTGAGATCTCAAATCCCGAACTTCCTTTTTCCCAATGGATTTTACCCAGAGTCTGTAATCCACTGACGCATGTCCTCCTGATCTAATGATCGAGGATTACTTTGGGACTTTACCTGGAATGCATGGATATATGCCACGTCCCTCTTAGATCTGGCAGATGAAAATCACTTCAGGACTTTACTCGGAGTTTACAAATTCCTTCCACATCTCCCTTATATCTCACAGTCTGGATCTTACTTCGGGTCTTCGGGTCCTCGCACTTCGACAATTTCAGTTATCAAACTCAAAAATGCACTTAAACTTCCCCAAAGCTCAAGATATTCTGCCAAGTGTCTCCTCATAGATTGACGACTCTTGTCTCTTTAGGCATTCAGACTTTGGATGATTCAATGTTTCAACCTCCGTATTCCTCTGGATCTTCTAACTTATCAACACGTATCCTCCTGGATCAGTGGTCCAGATTTGCTCCGACCCTTCAGATCTCCGTGCTTTGGGTGTTTTATGTTTCAAAATTACTTCCTCCCAGAATTCACAGTATCTGACGGTCACGATCCTTTCTGATGATCTGACGCTGATCCTTGCCCCGAACAATCTGATGTCTCAGATCTACTTTTGTGATAGAACGACTAAGATTATACTTCAGGGATTTGGTTCTTCAGACTTTGGAAACCTCAAATTTCAACCTGGATAGTTTCTCTCTCCTTTGTGTTGTGAAGTGATAAGGTTCTTGCACCTTCCTATGATCCGATGACTATCGATCTTCTTCGCTGTGATCTAACGATCATGGTCGCTCCTCCTCCTGAGATTCTGATATTTCCCCACTTGGAATATTGATCAATCATCAAAGGTTTCGAACCTTTCTTCTTTCTATGAGTCCAACTCTAGGATCTCATCAACACTCAGGAAAAGTGTAATCCATATCTACAATCTCTTACAGTTCATAAGACTTTACAAATAAGTTACATATTTAAAATGTTGTTTACAAAATATCTCAACAACCCGATTTAATTTTGAGTTAATTTTCGACTTGAAATTCTGTCATTTGTTGATATGTCGTTCCTTTTCCTCCACGCTTGCATTGTTGACTTGGAAGGTGATGCTCTTGCATCATACTCCTCTGGTTAAAAAATTTCGTGGACTCCTGTCCATGAGCTCATGCACTGTCTTTCCATGCTTCAAAATATCATGTTTTGTAACCCAACTGACATATTCCATTGGATGATCTTTCCACTTCATTAAGTATTCAAGATATGTCCTCCTCCTGGTTTTCTTTCCATCCTTCTATTCAATGATTTTCTCTATCTGAGGTTTTTATGCTATGGGAAATTTCTCTTCCCACTGAATTTCTCTCTGATAATCTGATTCTCCTGCCTCATCTCTTCTGTAAGGATACAAGTCTGCAACATTGAATATCGGCGATATCCCAACATTGTCTAGCAACTCAATCTCGTAAGCATTGGCTGTGAATTTCCTGAGAATCCTGCATGGTCCTATATTCTTCATCTTTAGTTTTTTATACATTCCCCTTGGACACCTTTCTTTTCTCAAATGAGATAAAACTTCATCTTCAACTTCAAATTGAACTTCTCTCTTCTTTTGATCAACTCTACTCTTGTATTTATGGCTTCTGTTTTGTAGTTGTTCTCTGACTCTGTCATTGATTTTCTGCATTTCTATTGCGAAATCCTCTTCTCCAGAACTTTTAAAATCATCTTGATTCATATCTCTCAAATCTTTAATCCCTCTTGGCTATATCCCATACACAATTTCAAATGGACTTTTCCCTGTTCTCCTGTTCACTGAATCATTGAATGCAAATTCGACTTGTGCCAAAATCTGATCCCATTGTTGACTTTGCTCAGTGACTAAACTTCTTAAAATGTTTATGAGACTCTTGTTTACTACTTCAGTCTATCCATCTATCTGAGGGTGATATGTTGAAATAAAGGACAAGTTTGTCCCCAAACTCTTCCATAGAGTCCTCCAAAAGTGTTCTACAAATTTGGTGTCCTTGTCTGAGACTATGCTCCTCGGTATTCCATGTAGTCTCGCCACTTCTCTGAAAAAAAAATTAGTTATGTGTGTAGCATCGTTTGTCTTCTGGCATGGTATGAAATGTGCAATTTTTGAAAATTTGTCCACCACAACAAATATGGAATCACTCCCTTTTTGAATTCTAGTCAATCCGAAAACAAAATCCATATTGATTGCATCCCATAGCCTTTATGGAATTGGTAATGGCTGATACAAACCAGTGTTTTGTTGTCTTCCTTTTGCATATTGAAAAATCCTACATTTGTTCACAAAAATTTTCACCTCTTCTCTCATGGTCGGCCAATAGTATGAATTGCTCAGTTGTGTAAATGTCTTATTGTGACCAAAATGTCCAACTAAACCTCTATTGTGTTTCTCTTTCAACAGGTTATCTCTCATTGATCATTTTGGTATGCATAATTGGCTTCCCTTGAAAAATAATCCATCCTGGATCAAATATTCAATTCATGGGCTTCTATCTCCCAACAAAGGATTCTTGCATGCCTCATAAGCTTCCTTAAAATCTACATCTTCTTTATGAATTTCCTTGAGGTGTTCAAACCCCAAGGTTTCCACTTGGAATTCCTGTACAATCAAAATCCTCATGCTCAAAGAATTTGCAACTTTGTTAGCAGTTCCAACAATGTGTTGAATAACAAAAGTAAAATTTTGCATAAATTCTACCCATTTTGCATGTTTCTGATTCAAATTTTCTTGCTTAGTAATAAATTACAAAGCTTGATTATCATTGTACAAGACAAATTCTTTAAGAATTAGATAGTGTCTCCACTTATTCAAATCTTGAATCACTACGTAAAATTCTTTGTCATATGTGGAATAATTATTCTTGGCATCATTCAGTTTCTCACTGAAATAAGAAACTGGCCTATTATCCTGACTCAAGACTACTCCAATAGCTAATCCACTTGCATCACATCTCACCTGGAATTTTTTTCCAAAATCTGGCAAGACCAGAATTGGTTTTTCTGTGATTTTCTCCTTCAACACTTTGAAACCCTTTTCAGCTTCCTCTGTCCAATTGAAGGACTTGTGTTTCTTCTTCACATTGTCCAACATGGGTGCACATATACCACCAAAATTTCTAATAAACTTTCTATAAAATCTTGCTAACCCATGAAATTTTTTTACCTCAAATATGTTGCTTAGCAATGGTCATTCTTTGATTGCTCTTACCTTTTCCAGATCCATCTTCAATTCATTTGAAAAGATCATGAAACCCAAATATATGAGTTCCTTCTTCATAAAAGAACTTTTCTCAAAATTTATTAGCAACTTTTCTTGTTGCAACTTCTCCATCACTAATGTCAAATGTCTTAAATGTTCTCCCCTTGTCTTACTGAAGATTAGTATGTCATCCAGATATACTATGACAAATTTCCCTATGAATTCTTTCAAAACTTCATTCATAAATGTCATAAATGTGTTTGGTTCATTTGTTAACCCAAATGGCATGACTAGCCATTCAAACAATCCTTCATTTGTCTTGAATGTTGTTTTCCATTCATCTCTATAATATCTCCAAGGACGAGCCCTGTTGTAATCATGTTTATGAATTGTAAATCATGTTTTGTAGGCTGGTGATTCAATTGTTGATAAGCTGGTAATATTAAGTGTTTATTAGGCCGGAGAGCCTAAGTGTTAAGGCCAGGATCCTGTTTTTTTATATGTAATATGCAGAACATTAATAAAAATATAAACATCGTTGCGTGCAGACTGACCACAAAGAAAGAGTAATGGGGGACTAAGCTTCCATAGAGAGGGTAAGGGAAAAAGGGGATGGAAGGTTTGAAGAGGGGCTAATCTTAGGGGCTTGAGTCCTTAGGAATAATAATTTATTATTATTCCAAAAGTTATGTGAAATGTATTTTTTTTATCCTAAGTTCCTGGAAGGGGAACATGTGAAAAAGGGAACGCATGTTGATGGAGCACATGAAGCCTCATGGGAGACAAGTGTCAGCCAAGGAACATACAATTTAACCCAATAATTGAGCCATGATGGGGGTTTGTCCTCCATTCTGCGATTCGTTGTCTAAACTGAGGGATATCTGCATCTGATTTCTGTAAGCCTCGGGAAACTCTGAAACCTGAAGCCTATGATGTTTTCTTGAGAATACGATACACCCTCTCCCCGAACTGTTGAGTCTATTTTTGATCTCTACGTGAATTTCTTGTCATGCATCCTTCAAACTAATGTAACTTGAACCATGTTGTGTCTTAGTGGCTTGTTTTCCTTTCCTGGTTCCACACCCAATTTTCCTATTGTTGTTGTCACCCATGAGTTAGCCAAAAGTTGTTGCTGTTGTTTTTATCTTGAACTTGCGGTAACTAATTTGAAAACTGGTTGAAGAATCAGGTTTTCAATCCCATGGTAGAAGAGGCAGGTTGTTAGGCCTATGAGAAACTCTCTCCAAGTGAGGGAGTCTATTGGGGAGTAGTTTTCTCCCAGGGAGAGTCCAGCACCAGCTACAGAGCTTTAAGAAATCCTGATTCGGCCTGTTGTTGAGGCCTAGAGGGGAGGTGAAGCACCAATGGACTCTTCTTTTGAAGGTGTATACTCCTGGGTAGAACATGCATGTGGGGAATGAGAGTCTATGAGTAGTGGGCGTAATAACACTTCTGGGGAGAATCCTTCTGATTGCTCTATGTAGTTTTCCTGTAACCTCAGCCTAGTCTAGAATTCCCTTACCTTGGGTGGACCTTAGTCCCAGCTCGGGGGTGACCCATTGTTGAGCATGATGATAAGTGAGGTCTAAGGCTTGGAGGTTCATGGAAATTATGCACGTGGTTGGTGGATTTACTACAGTTTCAAAGATAAGTATATGTGTGTGTTTAATTTCAATTAAAATGCATGTCTATGATGCTTACAATATTATCATGTATTCTGCTGCGATGATATTTACTGTTGATTCCATTAATTCTGTATGTTAGCAATAATTATATGTTTACTCTGATAAGCCATTTAATTTCATTTAAATGCATAATATTTAAGTATGAGAATGTTTCCACGTAGTAGCGTTGCCTGACAAGAGGGTTGATGGCCAGGGACATTACAATATGGTATCAGAGCCATAGTTTCAATGCTGAGCCTATATGGGCTGGATAAGTGGTCTTTGGACCCAAGGTTTTGAGAGAAAATTCTGTCTCGAGGACTAATTTCAAACCTTATAATGTTTTTGAGTACCAACGGGTTACTTGGTCATGTACAAAGCTCAAGAGAATAGTGGTGAAATAAAACTGCAGTCGGTGTGGCATTTGACCAAAGAGAGAGAGGGCACTCAACACTTGGGGTGTTGGAGCCATAGGATCTGTTCAGAAAGAATGGAAAAACCTTTATGACCGTTAGATATGGAGAAGGTGTCGAGAGGATATCTAAGAAGCCTTTCGGAAGTTTGGTTGTCGGGAAAAGAGGTGTGCGCTAAGACACAAACCCCCGAAACCCGAAACTATGAAGTCCTAAGAAGATCTACATTGTATATTTGGGAAAAATATCTTTTCCGTTGGATTGAGCGGAAGAGAAGAAGGTAATTTTGAGAGTTCAGTTTTTGGGAGAAGTGGGATGTGCTGATGCACAAACTCCCAAAGCCCAAAATCGTGAAATCCTGAAGAGCCGAAGTAGTGGGTTGGTTTGACATCACTTGAATGGATGTGGACCCATGGGATGTGTGCCACGTTCCAGTGGGTCCAAAGAAAATTTAGACGTAGTGGGGGCCCGAGGGCATCAACTGCGGTAACATGGACCTTATTAAGAGAAACACGTGTCACCACCATGGTATGTGACAATTTTGTTGTAGGCTCGGTGGCTAGAAAGGTCAGAAGTTCAGAAGTCGGGAGTTGGAGAGGGAAGCAAGTGTGAGAGCCTCTAGGACCGAAATCCTAAAACCCCGAAGATTTGATTAGAGAACCTTGAGATCTAATGCTTGGTCATGAACCATGGTCGTGTGGATTGAGAAACTGAGAGAAAAGGGCTAAGGCCTGAGTGCACTATAGAGCTGAGCAGATCTCGAAAAATTCATGGAAACTGAACGTTTTCTTGAATCAAGTTGTTTATGAATGTTGTGGGATTTGTTAAGGAATAATGACTTGACAAATTCCAGTTGTCTACATGTTGTGTTTGTAGAATTTTATAGAGTGTCATAACCAGATAGAGTTGCTACTGAGTGCAAAATAAATGGAGAAGAAACAGAATGATTCCAGTTTCGAGGATGAAGCAAAAGGAATGGATGTCCATTTGGGAGTTGAAGGATCGAACTCCAATGGACATGAAGAAGAGATATATAAGGAAGGAAACATGAGGAATATCATTGAATGATTGCAAAAAGATGCCCAAACTCATCGATCAGATAGCAGAAAGCTCAGAAAAGCTTAGGAAAAACAAGGTGGATTTAACATAAAGTTGTTAAATATTTTGGAGAGAATATAAAATAAGTTGGATAAGGAGAGTGACTTGACCAGAACTGGGAGTCACCAGAATTCTAAGGGAAGAAGGTCAAGGAGTGTGGGTAGACACCATCATCACTCCCAAGTTCGCTCCAAGAGAAGGACACATAGTAGTTCAAGCTCGTCCCCTACCAGAAAGAACAGGAGATCTGGAGTAGATGAATTGAAGAGAGAGATGAACAAGATTAAGCCTCCTACGTTTGATGGAGAACATCATAAGGAGGAATACACTAAAACATGGTTTCTTGGTATGAGGTAATACTTCCAACTATAGAATTATTCCTCTGATGTGGAAAGAAGAATTGCGATGTATCAACTGAAAGGAAAATCATCTATGTGGTGGGATTAACTTGTGCAAGTGCAGCACATTAGAGAGAAATATATCACTTGGAAGGAATTCAAGAGGTGTTTCGAGAAGAAGTATTTGACTAAGATATATTATTATAGAAAGATGAAAGAGTTCTTTGAACTCAAGCTAGGCATCATGACCATTGATGTGTATCAACGTAGGTTTTTGGAATTGTTGAAGTATGTTATGTTCGTCAAAGAAGAAACTGTCAAGATTCAAAGGTATCTGAGTGGACTGCCACCTTCCATCAGTGACAAGATCCAGTATGATGACCCTAAGACCATGGAAGAAATGATAAGAAGAGCCAAATGCTTATATGAGAATAAAATAGAAAAGACTACCTTTTGGAAGGCTTGGGATGACCAGAAGAAGTTTAAGAAAGAGCAGAGGCAAAAGGGAAACAAACCTCCCTTTTTCAAAAACAGTCCTCAAGGAAAGCCATTGTTTAGAGAGTTGAGAATGGCTGAAGTAGGGGAACAAAGACCAAGACATATGCCCATTCAGTGTTGGGGCTCTCAGGGAAACCATAAGTACATAGATTGTCCCCACAAAAATGGCAAAGTGAGAGATGTTCATAATGTTCAGCAAGCTGAAATAGTGGAGGACATGGGTAGTAGAATGCCAAGGATCTATGCAGCCCTGGACAACAAGCAAGCTCAATTTCAATCGCACAAGATTGAAGTACAAGGTATGATCAAAAACCATGCCTTTACTATTTTAATTGATTCAGGGGCTAGCCATAGTTATATAGGTCCTAGACTGGTGGAAAGTTTTCATTTGTCAAGAAGAAAACATGAAAAGTATTGGTTAGTGCAGCTGTCTACAAGAACCAAGAGAAAAGTCACTGAGTTAGTTAAGTCATGTCCAATGGATATGAAGGGACTGAGCAAAAATGATGAAGTTAATGTTCTATCTTTAGAGTCTTATGGCTATCTAATTGGTATGGATTGGTTAGACCAGCACCATGCCATCTTGGACTGTCGTAACAAGGCATTCACTTGTCTGGATGAGGAAGGGAATCAGAAAACAGTGCAAGGAATTCACAGAGTTGTTTCTATAAGAGAAATCTCAGAAGTGCTATAGAAAAGGCTATCAATTATTTGTAGCCCATGTGGAGGAAGCATCTAGGGATGAAGTCTCAAATATTGGAGATGATGCGATACTAAAAGAGTTTGAAGATGTATTTCAGGAGGTACCCGAACTTCCTCCAAAGAGAGATATTGATTTCTCTATAAACTTGATGCCTGAAGCAACTCGAGTGTCAAAAGCTCCTTATAGAATGGGTACACTAGAGTTGAAAGAGTTGCAATTGCAGCTTGAAGAGATTCTGAAGAAGGGGTACATACACCCAAGTGTGTCACCTTGGGTATCCCCGGTCCTATTGGTGAAGAAGAAGGACAGAACGTTGAGATTGTGTATTGATTTCAGACAAATGAACAATGTGTCTGTAAAGAACAAGTATCATTTGTCGAGGATTGATGACCTCTTTGATCAGTTGAAGGATGCGAAGATATTTTTGAATATAGAACTCAAGTCAGGATATCACTAAGTAAGGATAAAGGATGAAGACATTAGCAAGACCACCTTTAGAACAAGGTATGGTCATTACGAGTTCAAAATGGTACCATTTGGGTTGTCAAATGCACCTGTTTTTTTTATGTGCCTGATGAATGGTGTATTCAGGGACTATCTAGACAAGTTTGTCATAGTATTCTTGGATGACATTCTAGTGTATTCCCAGTTGGAGGAAGAGAATGAAAAACATCTTAGAATGGTGTTGCTGGTGCTAAGAGAGAACCAAATGTATGCCAAGTTGAGCAAGTGCTCATTTTATCATGAGCATATCCATTACTTGGGGCATATTATTTCGAAGGATGGGATAGTTGTAGATCCTGAAAATATTGAGGCCATTAGAGAATGGTTGGCACCAAAGAATGTGACAGAAGTTAGATCCTTCATGGGATTAGTTGGTTATTATAGAAATTTTATCGCAGGGTTCTCAAGGATAGCTCACCTATCACTTCCTTGCAAAGGAAGGAGAAGTTTCAGTGGACAGAGGATTGTGAGAAAATATTTCAGCAATTGAAGCAACTATTAACCAATGCTCCAATCTTGAGGATTGCAGATCCAAGCGAATATTTCGTGGTGTGCACTGATTCGTGCAAAGAAGGATTGGGAGGGGTCCTCAGTCAAAATGGATTCATAATTTGTTATGAATCCAAAAAGTTGAAAGAGCACAAAAGAAACTATGCAATTCATGATTTTGAGTTGGAAGCCATAGTACACGCTCTAAAGAAATGGAGGCATTACCTCATGGGAAGGAGGTTAGAACTGAGGACAGACCATAACATTCTGAAGTATCTATTTGATCAACCAACCTTGAATGCTAAGCAGAGTAGGTGGCTAGAGTTTCTGTGTGAATATGATTTTGATATCAAGAATATCAAAGGGAAGGAGAACAAAGTGGCTGATGCACTCAACATGAGAGTGCATGAATTACATGCTACAGCCATTAGCACGTATCAAACTGATATAAAGGGAAAAATTTTGGAAGCTGCAAATGCAGATTTGTAGTACATGGAGCTGGTAGCAAAGCTACAACAAGGTGAGATGCCATAGAAAGTGGAAAATTATAAATTGGAAACTGAAGGAACACTTCTATACAAAAACAGAATTTATGTACCTAATGTCTAGGACTTGAAACATATGATTTTTCATGAAATGCATAATGTGCCTTATGCAGGGCACCCTGGATATCAGAAAACTATGGCAGCATTCAAGAACCATTACTTTTGTCCAGGTATGAAGAAAGAGATTTTTGAATACATCGCTAGATGTATGGAGTTCCAGAAGGTTAAATCTTAGCATAGGCATTTAGAAGGGTTGCTACAACCCTTACCCATTCCTGAGTGGAAGTGGGAAGTAGTGATAATGGATTTCATCACGGGATTGCCCAGAACAGGAAAGAAGCATGATTCAATCATGGTGGTGGTGGACAAGCTTACGAAATATGCCCATTTTATTCCACTGAAGACTACTCATAAGGCAGCGGATGTTGTTGATATTTTTATGAGGGAAGTAGCACAATTGCACGAAATCCCTAAGACAATTGTATATGACAGAGACCCAAATTTTACCTCAAATTTCTGGAAGGGTTTGTTCAAAGGATTCAGAACGAATATGAACTTTAGGACATCTTATCATCCTGAGTCTAATGGGTAGACAGAGAGAGTGAACATATTAATAGAAGACATGGTAAGGATGTATGTGATGGACAAACCATCGAAATGGGAAGACTACCTACACTTGGTAGAATTAACCTACAACAATGGGTATCAAGAATCATTGAATATGAGCCCATTTGAAGCAGTTTATGGTAGAAAGTGAAATACTCCAACAAGTTGGGATAATCCAGCTGACGAGGCAGTAGTTGGGCCAGAGTTTCTCAAGGAAATGGAAGAACAAATGCTAAAAATTAAGTAGAATTTAAAGGCTAGCCAAGATAGGTAGAAACGTTATGCTGATATGAACAAAACCCACAGAGAGTTCAAAGTGAGTGATCATGTTTTTCTAAAAGTCAAAGCTAATAGGAGTTCCCTGAAGTTGGGAAACTGCGCCAAGTTGGTAGCCAGATTTTGTGGGCCATTTGAAATCCTAGAAAGGATTGGGCCAATTGCATATATTCTTGCATTACCTGCATCCATGAATGTACATAATGTGTTTCATGTTTCATTGATTAAGAAATATATACTTGATTCTAATCATGTAATTAATTGGAATGTGATTCAAGTGGA
>JASDQU010439061.1:127247-139984 GCA_032191745.1 Picea mariana | reverse complement strand
GATTTGAAGGGATCATATCTTGTAATAATGGGAAAGTAGTTAAGAGTGGTTGAGAGAATAGTGGATCTACAATTATGAGATGGTTATCCTCTTCATGTATATAAGAGAGTGCTCTCTCTTCATGAGGATTCAATTAGGAATTAGATCATTAGAATGAAGATTAGATTTTGATTAGATTTTGATGAAGGGAAGGGAATTCTTAGCTTTGTTATTCTTTCATGTTTTGTCATTTGACTATTGTAATATGATTTGAGATTGATATATTGTATGAGCTCATTGTGTTAACTCTTCACATGTTGTATTTCCCTTAGGCAATTTCATGCTTTTCTAGTTAGTGTTTCAATGCTTTCTTAGATCAGTTTGATTTCAGCAACATAGATTAGATTAGATTAGTTCTACTTCAGTCCTGCATATACAGTGCATGTACTTCGTCAGTCTACGTACCCCGGGTTGACAATTAAATGGTTGGGCAAGTACTACAACGTTATTATAACGACATAGATTACGCCTAACACATGGTATGCTCCCAACAAATATGGGTATTTGAAAATTCTGGGGCCCATTTTCATGAGTGGGTATGCGTTAGAACTAGTGCAGAAAAGAGGTAGGATGTTGTCGATGTTGGAGGAGTGTTTAGGCTCATAATTTGAAACTTAGTAGATGGTGATGATTTTCCCATTGTGGGGGAACATCATTGTTCAAAACACAAAAGAGGCCATTGCTTTCATATCCTACATGTAGCTACGTCCGAACAAGATGTTCTAATTGAGCGGGGCATCGATAACTTCAATGTTGATAAGGATGGTCTTGCCCCCGAGTTCGATGGGGAGATTTTCAAAGAGCCCTTCATGGGAATATGGTCCACCATCATAATCTCTCAAAGTAATGGTGGATGGTACTAGTTCTAGGGAGCTAAGTTTCTTCCATACAATCTTGGACATGATGCATGTGGATGCACCTTCATCAATGAGACACCAATGAACCGTGATGTTCTAAATCTTGATTGGTATATGTGTTACAATAAAATCCCCATGTGGACAGGTGAACTTCCTATTGGATCTAGACCCTTATAACTAAGATAGAAAGGTGCTAACTTTGGTCACTGACATCCCTTTAAACCTATCTAAACTAATCTATAGAGAAGAGGAAGAATATGTACCTTTGTTACAATGTTTGTCCTCGCCCAGTTCCAAGTTGAGCTCTTATCTACAAGCTCTTCAATAGGTCCTACAATCCAATCAAAGACAAAACATGCTTCATATTATACTATTATTAGTTTGAAACTAGATCTATCCATTAAAGACAAGTTCATGTAGGCATACACAATCTTGAAGTAAATAGGCCAAGCACATGTATTAATGAGAACTCAATAGAGATACTTACATGCCTTTGATGTAGATGCAACAGCCTCACCAAGCTCTCCTTGTCCAACCTCTTGCTCAAATTATCCACAAACAAAATGACTATGCTTCACTAATTATATCCCTTATGAGATCATAAGTTTGATGCCTTCAATGTCCTCTCTTTTCACCATGAAGAGGCCTCCTTATATAGGCTTGGAGAATCCTAAACACCTTAGAGATTCTTGGGATAGGTTGAGGATCTTTCTCCATCAGTTGTGGATCCTCCTTGAGATCTAGCCTTGACCTCATATTCGAATCCAACTGATTCCAAAGATGAAGGGGATCTTTCCCTGATTTTCCTCAACAGCCCAAGATTTCCTCAAACAGCCCAGCGCTCCCCCAGAATGGGGTATAGAGTGTTGCAACGCTCCCCCAAAGGAGGGAAAAGAGTGTTGGAACTCCCTGACAATGGGTAGGGGAGCATTTACCTTCAAAAATTAATTTTAAGTGGCCTTTTCCATGGTAAAAACTTTGTACTCTTTGTCATGTGATTTCTCTTTCTTAAACCAGTCTTTGAAGTGTTTGTTATGATGTCGTTTGAGACATGACATAGGTAAGATGACTATATGATGTCTGCGACACTTGTGACACTTATGGCTAAAATGAGACACTTATAACACTTGTAATGATGACAATAGGTCATTTGATTAATTTTGATGTGTAACAATATGGAAATCTACCAAAGCGGGGAGATGAGGTTCCCCACAATCTAGATGAAATTTGATGAGTCTAGTATCAGCTGGTTTGACTTCCCCCAAGGCCGAAAGCAAGGATTTTTATTGATTTGGATAGGTTTGGAAGACCTCCAACACCGACATCTTGAGGGTTGTTGACATTTCGTCATAAGGGGATGTGAGGCATACAAATGGCAGGTTCAATGATAGGGCATGGAATCATCAAGGGTTTTCCGGTTGTAGCTGGAGCTGCTTCCAACGTGGTGGGATTAGATTCAGGGGGTGCATTGTATTGACAACTATGCGTTCGCAAAAGAATTTCTTCCTCACTAGTGAAGAGGATATTGTGATCTGTCAAATTTCCATGGTTTTGATACTCTCCCATTTGTGGTGGGGTAGGATGTATCTCATGTTGGATGTTCATCACACATTGGTGTGGAATAGGGTTTTGCAACACGGTTGGGGGTGGTTGTTGCAAATATTTTTGTGGGGCCTTCTGAGGGGCAAGAAACACTGGAGGACGTGACGCGTTGATGGAGTCTTCCATCCATTTGAAGTCAGAAATTTGGGGGCAATGGTGAGTGTAATGGACATGCTCACCACAAAGAGTGCAAGGGAAGTTCATTCAAAGGTTTTTATTATTGTTTCTTCCTCGTCATTTGTTTTTATTGTCCCCTTGGGGGTTCTAGTTACCTTAGTTCTAGTTTTCCCCAACATGTTGGTTTTGTTGGGGGTTATTTCCCGCTAGTTTTGGGTTATTATTGTTTCGGTTTTTTCCTTTCTTTTTGGCATTATTCGACTAATGGGTCAGATATTCCGTATTCAGTTGTTCAAAAATTTGAAATTTTTGAGTGGGAGAGGGCTGAACAAAGTTAACTCTGGTGTGTGGTTGTCCTTGTGGAGGAGCAATCGACTAAGGAGGACTAGGAAATGGGAAATACAGAGTATTTTGTGGCAATGATCCATAGGGTGCATAGAAAGGTGTAGCACTTTCACTAGTGCCTAGGTTATAAGTTGAGGTAGAGGGGGTAACTAAACTTGGTTTAGAGGTCGAGCGCATCATGGGTGTCGGCAAGGGTCGAATTATGGGTGGAGGAAGGGCAACAGGGTATGGTTGTTGATAAAGGGGAGGAGGGTAATAAGGTGGTCCTCCATATGTCAGCAGATATTGTGGTGTACCATACATGGGTGGTGGTTGGATGTATGGGTTTTGGTGTGTTTTGGCACCAACGAGTCCATCCACCACATGAGACATCCCATGTTTGTGATGGTCGAATGGTACGGGTATCGATGCGTCAGGTATTATTGTGTATAATTAACCCGACTAATCATAAATGAGGTCATACTATTGAGCCTTGTTGATGGCTTCTTCTTCGCTTTGGGGGAATGTGGATGCCACATCTTTGGCAAGGATAGAGACGAGTGATTTGAGAAGCCAATTGAGACATTGTTCTTTAGTGGTTTCTTCTTTGCATAAACTACGTCGACGACGCCATTCATGAATGTGGTCGGCGATATATGTAGCTGAGGTTTGTTTACACTCGGAGAGTAGTTTTAGACCAGTGTTGTGAAAAACTAGTAGTTAGAAGAAGGATAAGAATGCTTTGGCCAAGGATTCAAAACTCATGTGGGACCCTGATTGTTTGTCCACATACCATTTGGTTGATGGACTAGTGGGTGTGTGCTGAAATAACCTTAAGTGGACAAAGTTTTCCATGATGTTGTTTGAAGATCACCATAAGTGGAAGGTCATGACATGGTTGGCGAGATCTTCCCCCAATTTACCTTCAAATTTGGGAATTTATGAAGGTAGTTTGGTAGGCATATTGGGCCATGTGGGGTCATTCAATATAGGGTCATTCGTGAGTTTACTCAAATTAGGAATGTTAAGGGACACCAAATATGGCATGGGGGGTGGCGGTGGAGGGTTAGTTCCAACCATGGTGTGAGTAGATAGTGGACCTGGCCCTTGAGGGGGGTTTGGTGGGGTTTTACTTCTCCTTTGAGAAGAATTTTTACTTCCACCTCCATGTGAAGGATAGCTAGTGGATGGATGGCCTTGGGAAGAGGATCCAAGTAAGGTGAAACCAAGCAAAGTTGATCCTAGAATAGTGGCACTCACAGGGGTGTGAGACGGTTGAGTCAGTGAGTTGGCAAGACTAGGAACTCCTCCTATAAGAGGAGGGATATTCTGCAAGTGTCTGGAATGATGGGGATTTCGTGAGTCCCCTATGATGTCCGACTAGCAAAGTGAATGTGTGAAAATGGCGATGAGAGCAATAAATGAACAAGAGACTTATATAATTTTGGACTTTCACAATATATCTCACAATATCATGTAATCAAATGAGTATCATACATAAATCAACTGTAAAATAACCATATATGTGGGTAAGTGGTATTTGTCTGCGTGGAAGAACAAAGAAAACAAATGCTCATGTCCTAAAAAGGTGTGACTTCCTTCCTCTCAAATAACATTAGACTTTCCAATAGCACTCAATAGTGGGGCCTGAAGCCATTGGAAGAGGAACTAGTGATGGATGAAATAATCAGTTATAATGAGGGGTAGAGGGTGCATATTCCAAAAGAGCTGGCGATATTTCCCGATAGCCACACAAAATTTGATCAAGGTGCAATTGCAGCCCACAATTTCCACCTAGGTAGATGTCCTAAATTTGGCTACTAGTTACCTCAATCAAAGTGCAACATTTATATTTCCGGCCTCAGAAATGGGTCATGGGATGGATTTCTTCCAAGACTCGGGTGACTCAAGGGGGACACATAGAACAACTGGACCTCGGCCTTCGACCCTTCACGGGTATCTTCTTGCCTTTTGGTGTTAGGAACACTTGACTTTGAGGATTTTAAAGTTCCCTATTTGTCAACTTCTAATGTTTGAAGATGTGAGAACCATATAACGGGGGGTTATTTGGATGCCTACCCCCGAGATCATACCTAGACTAAAAAAAATTCTTTTGGCACCTCCTGTGGAGGAAAACTTAGTGAGTTTTTAGAAACGATTTAGATGTGGTTGGTTGAGAGATTGGGGGTGTGAACAAATCTCGTTGGAATTAAGTGGGTGTGGATAATTTCTTCAAGAAATAGTGTGACGTTTCAGAATCCCTGTCGAGGAAACCTAATTTAACCTCCACAATTTGATATGAAATTATGTGAGTGAGGAGTGACTTTGTGTGTGAGAAAGTGAATAAATGTGTCAAATTTTAATAACTTAAGTGTCAATTTGCAACACGTGGACTTCTTGTGGTCCTTACAAATCTTGATTACATATCTTGCTAGATGTCATTGGTACAACCTTGTGTAATCTTAAAATCCCTAAAGACCTAGCATGTGAACATATGGGTCCTTACCAATCCTTTAAACTCCCTAATATGATTTATACTAAGAAATCTTAAAAAAATAAAAACATATCCTAGATTGTAAGCATGTGGGCATGTATGGGCCTATTACTTTGATCTTTAAACTCTCTTAGTGATGTAAACTAAGAAGGTAATTTCAAAAAAATCCTAATTTTGCAACATGTGGGCATGTATGGGCCCTTACAAATTCAAGATGTTTGAAATGAAACTAAGAGGATCCCTAGGGGGGCTTTGTCCTCTCCTAAATATTTTGTTAAGCAAGATGAAATGTCCCCTTAATCACCTTTATGATTCTCAAGATCGCTCTATGGTGCGAGAGAAGAGCATACTCAATGATTAAAGTTTGATTTTTGGTCCCAATGCAAGTCTTTTTATATGTGATAGAAAAAAACTCTTAACTTAACTTTTACAATCAAAACAATCCATCCATGTGGAAAGTAAAGCAAAAGAGGAGAAATGTGGTTCTTTTTAAACCCCTAAGTTCCTATGTTTTGACTAACCTTTCATGTGGGAAAGCAATCTAAGTGTAGTGCATTTACAATTTCCAAAAAATAAGATTTTGAAGGCTAGGGGCCTTCAAATCATCACAAAAACTCTTACAATTTTTAAATTCTGGACAGATGTGTAGATTACAGTTAAGACAAAGGCGCATTGGGTGCACAATGCATAGAGAACGGAGGAACTTTTGATGCAAAGTGCGAAGAGAGATGAAGTATTGTTGGTGCACAATGATCGAAATGCGTGTATGTGGGATGAAACACCCGCGCATACGCGTCAGGGGGGGAATCTGAAGTGGAATTATCCTCCTCTAGCTCCAAACTTAGCTCTTGATAGGTAAGGTTAGGCCGGTTATGTCTCCTTCAAGGGAAATGGGTCAAAAAGAAGTGCTCAAACAACTCAAATAGGGAGGAAATTGATACCTTATCCCCAGTATGGTCGTCAATCTGTTGTGTCTGTTTCATCACTTAGGTGAGCAAAACAAGGGCACTTACAAGTTTAATTGGACCTGTTAAACAAGACAAAGGTTACTGTACGAATTAAACAATCCAAGCACATGAAATAAATAAGCAAATAAACTAAAAACAACTAAGGAAATAAAACTACGATGCATAAGAAACTTTAAACCAAAATCAATCAACCAAATGACCAAGATTATGCCACCAATGGATAACTATATTAGTTGGCAAACACCGTAGAGAAAGGAGGATTGATGGAACCCATCTTCCTCCTTGGGAGGGCTCGAGTCCCCTATTTGAGAGCTCTTCTTACAATCTAAATAAATACACAAAAAGATACAAAAGATATATTCATTGTTTAACGTTATACCTCTTTTCTAGACACTATTTTCTAGGATTTGTGCTTAATATTATATCTCTCTCCCTAATAAGACAAAATCACCCTCTTGTTCTGGTGCTTGAATTTTTTCCATACTGGCATGAATCATTTGACGAACCATTTCAGTATATGGTAGTCTCCATGGAACATTTCTTAAGCGATACACTTCTAATTATCAAATGCAAATGCAGGTAAGAAGGGTTTTGACACTACGGACTGCATTTGGAATTTCTATGGGTTTTTATGTTATATTCCTTATGAAGATAAACATGGGAATATTATCAATCTTCTCTTGAATACCTCCAGACCTCCAGACTTCAGTTGATCAAGATGTGCGTGAAAATGTATTTAGATGTGCGTAAAATACCTCCAGACTTCAGCATCCCAAATATCTGTGAAAGCATCCCCAAATAACTCATATGTGGTATACACTGGAAATGCCCAACCTCCTGTCTATGAACTCTCTTATTTACTTGGCACTTTCATTCTCCACATACACTATCACCTGTAAATAAGCCCACAAATCATTATCGAGAATCTGTCATAGAAAATGCGCTTGAAAATGATAAATTATGTGCTTGAATATGTTGCAGAAAATGCAGTTGAATCATTATGTTGTTAACTCGTTAATATTCCATATTTTGAATGATTAATGATAGTCCTATTAATTTTTATATCTTACATATTTCTTGCTCCAGTTGCTTCACTCCAGTAGCTTTAGATTGTGAGCTTCACTTCAGTTTCATGGTATTGGTAACATGAGTCGCTTTATTAATGTTTAAATTTTTTAATTAATGTATTTCTCATTTTATACATGCATTTTTATATGATTAATTCTATAAGGTTTATACATTCATGTCTATGACCTCTCTTATTTCCCTGGCACTTTCGTTCTCCACATACAGTGTCACATGTAAATAAGCCCATAAATCATTATTGAGAATCTGCCATAGAAAATGCACTTGAAAATGATAAATTATGTGCTTGAATTTCTGGCAGAAAATGCACTTGAATCATTATGGTGTTAACTCGTTAATATTGAATATTTTGAATGATTAATGATAGTCCCATTAATTTTTATATCTTACATCTTTCTTGCTCCAGTCGCTTTAGATTGTGAGCTTCACTCCAGTTTCACGGGACTGGTAACATGAGTCGCTTTATTAATTTTAAATTTCTTAATTAATGTATTTATCATTTTATACATGTTCCTTTATATAATTAATTCTATAAGATTTTAATATTTTAATTTATAAATAGCATTAATATTTAATTTATTTAATACATTTATTTTTTTCATACATACATTTATATATGATTAATTCTATAATGTTTTAATATTTTAATTTATAAAGAGAATTAATGTTTAATTTATTTAATACATTTATTTGAACATATTAATATTAATGTTTTTATCATTTTATACAGTGTTTTATTTAAATAATACATCAATCTATTATAAATAAATTAATGTGTTTATCTTATAATATAATATAAGATAAATAAATAAATGTGTTTTTATTTTATTCATCTATATATATTTTATTTAAGTATTATTAATCAATTAATTTTAATATTTTATCAATTTATTAATGGATAAATTAATTAATAACCAATATTATTAATATTTTTTATTAGGTTACATAAATTAATAAATAAAATAATAGATTATGTAAATTAATTAATAGATTACATTATAAAACTATTTATTTAATACTTCAATGATTTAAGGCATGGATGTATTTATTATTTTATATATTATTAATGTATTATTTATAATACTTTAGTATTTCATTAATTTATTCATGATGATGATGATTAACGTCCATTAAGACCTAATTGGTCTATCAGACCTTAAGAGGGTAAGTGATTACTTGTGATTCTTTAGAATTTTATTTCTGTGCTTGAAAAGCATTAAGAGAAGCTTTCCAAGATCACCATACTTTTGTTGAGTGAAGAGGTTAGGAAGGTTGGTAGTGTGATCAATATTTTGAAAATGAGATCTAATATTGGTATAGGCTGGACAATCTAAGAGAAAGTGTTTTTCATCTTCAACCTTCTTAGTGTCACAAAGGTGACACACTCTTTCATCCCATGGCATTTTAGGAATTGACCAACACCCAGTTTCACTATGGAGCTCGTGAGAATTTGTTCTTATCTTAGCAATGCTTATTTTTTTCTTTACACTTGGCAAAACAGATAGATACTTTTGATCTTCTAGATTAGGGTTGATTACATCTTTATAATACCTTAATTTTGTTTTTTCCTCTAACTCTTTATCACACCACATGTTTTCCTTAAATTTTGATTTGGCGTTTTTTTTAATAGTATCTTTATTCTGAAAAATGGTTTCTTYCATGATTCCCCAATAGTTTAGCCAAGACCGGGCATCTTTTTGCCATCCTTGCTTGAGTCGATGGTGGTTATGACTTGATTTTGAAGCAATTTTAGGTTGCCTCTTGTCTTCCATGTTGTTTAACTTTTTCTTATACATTAGGTATCTAGTCATAGCCATGTTCTCAATGGGGGAGAGGCTTGTTTCTAGGAGGAGGATGGGATAGGGAGTATTTCCTTTAATTTTGAGATTATAGTTTATAAAATTCTTTTGTATTTGCTCTATCTTTCTCCAGGATTCACGAGAGATACTACATCCCCATACTTCACATCCATAAAAAATAACAGGTGTAACAAGAGTCTTAAAGAGGAGTTTCTTCTTATCCCAACTCCAAAGATCAACTGATTTACAATTGTTTTCAAGCCCATAATAATATTTCCATCCCCCAATAATCCTTTTCTCAATGATATAATTCCAATTGAGCTTGTGGTGAATATCAATTCCAAGATATTTGTATGAAGTCACTTCCTCTAAGTTGTTGTTGTCATATACAAAGGTAGCATAAGGGATCTTATTAGATTTAATAATCATGACCTTAGTCTTATCAGTATTAAAAGTCATTCCCATATTGGAGCAAAAATCCGTGAGGATTCTTGGTTTTCAATATCATGGGGACTCCTTGCCATAAGAATGATATCATCAGCATAAAGAATAAGATTGATGACCATACCAATGAGAGTAGGGCCGACACAACCTACTTTTTCCAAGCATTCTTCTAACCTATCAATGTATATGCCAAAAAGGGTAGGGGACAAGGGAAAACCTTGTTTGACTCCAATATTGCAGTTAATCTCTTTTGACCAGCCCTTAGTGTTTTTAAACTTAGCAATAACATTCTCATACATCCTTATTGCAGCAGCCCTCAACTCAAGAGGCACTTTTATCTCTTCCAACCTATTCCAAAGGTTTTTCCTAGGAACCATGTCAAAAGCTTTTCTAAAGTCAACAAAACAACAAAAAAGATTGGTACTTTAAACAATAATGTATAATGTATTTTTACTAATTAATAAATTAATATTCATGCATTGCATTATATATTAATCTTTTAATACTTTTATTTATCAATAAATAGTATAAATAAATTAATAGTATTACTTAATTAATACATTACAATATTAAGCTATTTATTTAATACATTTAATGGTTTACCACATTAATGTATTTATATGTATATGCATTATTTTTCCCTTTCCTTCCATTATATATTCATAATTAATGTTTTTATTATATGTAATTCTTTTGGTAGTCACATCATGCATTGATTAGATGATTTTTCAAAATTATTTGGGTTTTAAATATGCTTGATACATGTACATCCTTACATTTGATGTCTCTATTAATTTACTTCATATTTATCTCATTTGTTTTGCAATATTTGTTCTTTTATTTATCGTGTTATTCATTAAAGGTTTCATATTTTAGATTTCATTAAATAATAGTCATATTCACTCTCTTCTTATTTTCTCACTGTTAGGAAACTTCTTGATATCACTATGGATCCAATGGTGTGGAGTTGTTTTCCATTCCAGATTTTGGAGTTGATATTTTTTTCACTCCCTTTTTCAGTATTGAGAAGATTTAGAATTGTTTGTAAACACTGAAACGATATTCTACAAACCCATTCATTCCTTGCTCAATGCCATCAAGTTTCCAACAATGAATTTGGTTTTTTGATTCCATTGCTCCTTGCTAATGACAGTTGCTTCTTAGGAGCATACCTTAATCAAATTGGTCGCATATGTCATTTTCATGTCCCATTTATAGATTCGAGATACACAATTGAATGAACAATTCGATCCATGATTTTTTTCTCTTCACCAACATGATGCTCCCTTGCAAAAAAATATTTTTTGATGAATCCATTTACCAAGTCATTAAAAAATATAGGTTCTATATGGGTTGGAGATGGGGGTTTCTTTAAACTCTTGGAGCATGTCAGTGCTAGAAAATATGAATGGGTTGTTTTGAAACATATTTGGAGAAAAAATAAATCAAAGTATTTCATTTGTAGTAGCATTGACAATTTCTGGAAGAGGACAACCATTCCTTATGGTGGGACTACAGCTCCAAAATGAGCAGTGGTCTACAAAAGTAAAATTTATTGGTTGTATTTGGACAAAGATTATGATGACTACCCTCGATATGGGTACACTATATATTGGTTGGATGTTTTAAATAATCAGTGGGATTTTTCTTTTGTTCCAATCACAGAAATATGTTGTATGTCATTGGGATTATACAATAACTAACTTATATGCCTCATCAATAAGGGCTCCGCCTCTATTTGGTCTATTGAAGAATTGGATAATTTTCAATTCGGTCAGCCATGTGTTGAACAAAATTTGGACTATTTAGAGGATGACTGGTGATTCAAATGGAATTTGTTGCAACAACTTTCAAAAGATATAAATAAAAAATTCCCTGGGTATCTTCCGTTTCGAACAATTGTTGTGATGGTACTAATGTGCAATAAGACTAAACTTCCAATCATGTTATATGACTTGATGACTAGCTTATGTGTCCCAATAAATATCACTGATGTTATGGTTATTGCATTTTTCCTTTTATATTTTATTTGATGTCTTCTTTATTATCATGTTCATATCGCTTTATATATATTCAAATGTATCTAAATATGTTTTTTATTTATTGTTTTTTTGATTTCATAATTTATTCTTCTCTATACCAATGGAATTTATATTTATTTGATGACGTTAAAATTATGTTATTATTTCTATGTAGTTGTAGAAATTTCCACTGAAGGAACAAGTAAGCATTCTACCAAATGCAATAGATCACCAACATCACATGAGAGGGATAATGAACGTCAAGGTTTATGGTATCAACGAAACAAAGATGCAATAAATCAACGTAGAAAACTTCTATATCATAGATGGACCAGGGAAAGTACTACATATATTGATTTTTGTAGCACCCGTCCACAGGATGCTAAGCAATTAACAATTTATTTAAATACTTACACATTAACAACTTTGTTTTAGCATTATTTCATTGATTTTTATTTACACATTTCTTCTACATCTTCTCAATGATAAATCTAATAACATGATGAAATAAGTAGTAGGCTAGCTTTAAGATTTAAGAACTTAAAACATAAGTATACTCAAAATATCAATAACAAAATATCACTGAAAAATACCTCTTCCATAGTTTGTAGAAGCTCATCAGTTGTAATGTAGTCCTGGGCGCTTCCAAGTATTATTTTCCCGCTTGCCTAGAGTGAAACAACGGAATCCTCCCTACCAACTAGGAGCCTAGCCGGCTTCCTAGCTCCAAGAAACCTTTCAGTTTCTTGGCCCTCCATGCCCGTGACTCCAAGAACAGCAAAGCACAAATGCTCAAGGAAAACTATCACAAGAATCATCTCTTCCAAGAATTTCACAACCTCTCATCATGCTCCAACCTCTCCATCCTGTCCCTCCTCTCTACTTCTTCTCCCTATTTATCAAGTTTCCATACACACTTCCCCAAGTCTCCTAAACCCCCCCTCATTACTATCCATCAACCTTCCTTATCTATATATTTTTGGAAA
>JASDQU010439061.1:113193-127080 GCA_032191745.1 Picea mariana | reverse complement strand
CAAGAAAGTATTTAATGCTTCTAGATATTTGTATGCAATATAATTTACATATTCAATAAACATTCAATTAAATAGTTAATAATTTATTTTAATATTTAATACACTAATTACTTATACTAGTATACATGGGTAGGGTATGTTGGCGTAGCTAGCGAACACATATCTTATGCATGTACTAATGATAAACAATCATTGCCTCTAGTGCATAGTTCCTATATGATCACCAAGACATGTAGGACAACAGATCAAGTGATGCATCATTTAATAATTTTAACGAACTAAATTACACCAATTCATCAATAACTCATTGTCACACTTAAAATATCAATAGGAAATCAAAGAGGGTTTTAAACATGGTAGGAACCAAGTGAGTAAACAATAGTGGCATCTCTAATCTCCAATCAGTATTCTCATCTAACATCAAAGCATCCTTCCTTCCTAACCTACTTCCATCTTCCATCCTATCCTTTCCTCTGTTGGACTAAGCTGGAGCGTCAACTATATTGACCTAACTCCAGATAGAACCCGTAAGCGGAAGTGTTCTACATCTCGACCAAGCTTCCCCAACAGGCAACTAGCAGTCGTCATCACACATCTAGGGGAGCGTGACTTCACACAACCCTCCCACGACTCTAGGTTTCGGAGGATAAATGGTGGGAAATACCTCCACCCCACCTCATAGAACTAGGGTCAACACCCTATATCGAGCCATACTGTGCAACTATTGTTCTTAGAGTCATGTCATCAAACATCCACTCTGGGTAAGTCGTGCATCCTGTCAAAACCACACTTACCATAGATCATAGTAATATTTCGAATCATAAATCAAATAGTAAGTACAACATATAGCACACAATATCTTTTTGATGTCTACGACATCCCAATTACCTCAATACTATAGTCATTTGTCTATCACATAGCTCATCATCCTGTAGGTTAGTTCACCAATAACACATATTGATGCAGATACATCACAAATTTATATAAGAATCCATATTTGCATTGACGCCCAATTAAGAAATGTTTTCCTATTTACATCATGCATTGCATCTATTATACATTCACAATATAACTTGAGTTGGTATACATGTACCGAACTTGCCCATTTTAATTTTCATGTTTAACAAATCAAATAACTATCTTTTTTCATGAGCATATATCATGTAACATACAAATAGGCCTAGAGGTACACATCTCAATGTCTAACAAAGTCTAACTGACTCCAAACAAATGCTAAACTTTGAATTATCAAGATTGGTTAAATAACAATGTTCTAACTACCTAAGGTCAAAATATGGGGCATTACAATTTTCCCCATAGCCGTAAGTATCACAGTTTGGATGATATCATGCAAAGAACATTTCCCATGAATGTTGAATTCCCTGAATCTTTTCATAATACTAATATTTCTACTATTCCACAATCTTCTAACAACATTCATTTTATTGGGAAAACTTCTCTTTTTCCGGAAGATCATCATGTACATAGGATACCTACAAATGGAAACTTCCATACTTCAACCAATGGAAGTGCAAGTTTAGATAATGAATCAATAGAGAAAAACATGCAGGATAGAGTCATTGATGTCATTCAGGAATAAGTGCTATCTATTAAAGTGCATGTTCATCATGTGCTTTCCTGTTTGCTACAAAATTTGCAAACTCCTCCTGCCAACATTGCTCCTTCCTTTCACAACCATCATTCTGTAGAAAGTGTCATCCCACCAACAAAATCAATCATCCCACATACTATTTCACTTGGAACAACAAAGGTATTTCAATCCTCATTCATGATGACTATAGTGGCAATTCTTTCCTTCTATTGATGACTTTAACCCTGTTTTTTTTTTCTTATCTCAGGACATTATTCATTTGAATAGATGTACATAAATGAACTCTGTACATGTTGTAGCATCTCATGTTCCAATTCAATGAGACCCATCTCATAACCTCCATTTACATATTCGAAGACTATCTAATTGGCAAGCAAATGTTGATGTTGTATGTATTTGATTTTCTATTATTTTTTACATTTACACTCCTCATTTTTCACACTTAGCTGGACATTAAAGTTTTTATTATTTTATGACCAGGACACCATTCAATGCAATCAAGATAGAGAAATGTAATCCATGAATTTAAGGGAAATAACTGTTGGAAGTAACATTCCCAATCCAGTTGCTGCAAATTTTGGTGGGCCCTCTAACATTGTCGAAGATGAAGTAGATTTTAGAGGTCATTCTACTCTTCCCACTGGTGGTCAACATGATCACATGTGTAGAGGACATATACAGTTTCATCCCAACATGATTGCAGTACATAAAAAATTTCGAGCAAAGATAGATAATCTCTCCATTTCTCGAATGTGCCATGTTTTCCAAGAATCATATCCTGGTATCCAAGTTGTGAGGGGGTCTGAAGGACCTATTTGTAAAAGGTGTAAGAAGGAGAGAGGTTCCCATCGTTTTTCTCGATGGAATCACATGGATCATGGTGAGCAACCTCATGTTCTAAGAGTACTTACCCAAGTTGAAGAGATTCCCCAAGTTGAAGAGATTCTCATAGCATGTGTAAATCCTATATTTCAAGTGACCCATGCTTGTGGTGGGAAATATAAATATAGTGGTGACACAATTAGCTTTCAGCAAGATATTTATGTGATTGCTAGAAACCTTCCGCAACGTGTTGAAGACCTTAGCTTCCTGCTTCTGAGAAGACGTGTTTCCCAATCCAAATATTATGAATGTTATGTGAAGAGATCATGGGTGATGAATGAATTATCTTATAAAATTCAAATGGATAAATTTTATCAAGATGTTCAAATTGACCTTGATTCAATTGTTGCTCTTCCTAAAAACCCAATGGATGTGTCAACTAATCTTAAATTTGTTGATTGTGATATTGAAGAAATAGATAACAATGGTTTTGACATTCAAGGGTTTCCCGTTGACCGTTTGCACTCTCATCCTTCATCTTTTGTTGCTCGCCTACCTAATGAATGCAGAGAAGTGGAAGAAATAAGAACATTTATTGAAAATGTTGAGTCTTCACCTATTCAACCAATTGAATGGCTAGCTATTGGTTCATCTCCAATCAATGAATATAATACTGAAGGGTTATTAGACATGGAATTCCCCACATTATTTCCCATTGGTGAGGCTGATTGGTTGCATCCACGTATTTGTAACATTCAACTTCATGAATATGGATTACATCTTCTCATATACTTTGATCAACGATTTGGAAGTCATCCTCACTTTCGATACTTTTTATTGAACATGATAATGAGACATCAAATCGAGGCAACTGTTGTAGTTTTTGTAAAGAAAAATATACATGATAACTCCCCAACAACAATTGAATCCTTACATCAACAACTCTTAGATTTACCCGATAATAAGTTGGCTGAGAATCTTTTGTGTTTTGGTTCTTCACTTAGAGGTACAAGGGCCTATTGGAAAAAATGTCGTACTGAACTTACTGACATGATTACTCAGTTGGGTTGTCCAACTTTTTTTTCTACTTTGAGTGTAGCTGACACAAAATGTCCTGACTTGCATAATGTTATGCCAAGAAATGAAAATTCTCATGGTTTTAATCAACATCGTATAAAAATTGAGAATGTTATCAAGTACCCCCATATTGTTTCCATGTTTATGCATCATAGATTCAATATATTTCGAGAAGAAGTCATCAAAATATGTTGGAGCTAAAGACTTTTGGTACAGGTTCATGTTGTGATATTTATGTTTAATAATTTCTTTCTTCTTTGTTATTGTTCTTTTTTGCTATATATATTTACTATATCTTATTTTTTTTAGATATGAGTGGCAACATAGAGGATCAGCTCACATCCATGGCTTCTTATGGTTGCAAGGTTCTCCAAACATGGACATATTAGATTGGTCTAATCCTTCTGGTGTGCATTGTGCAAAGACATATTTTGATAGATATGTAGCAGCATGGAATCCACGTGACATTCATCATCGAAACATTATGGTTCCTCGAAGCATCAATGATGATCTGTGCCTATTGAATACAACTAAGATATTTTCTTCCAATCCTCATGATGATTATGGACATTTGTTGAACCGTGTTCAAAGACATGCAAATTGCAGTGTAGATTCTTGTTTGAGAAAGAAAGGTGTTGTTATGAATTACCTTTATAATTCTCCATGGAATGTTCAAGATGAATCACTATTGTTCATAGATGAGAAATGAAGAAATAAATATGAACCAGCATGAAACGATGATAGGCTAAATGTCCATAATGATGATCTTCTTACAATGTGGCGTGCAAATGTTGATTTTCAACTGGTGGTTTCTCATCATGTTGTCTTGAAATATATTGCTAAGTATGCTTCGAAAGCATAAAAGAGGTCAGAAAGATTTCAAGATATGCTAACTAGAATTTCAAATTTTGGTGCCTCAAAAGATCTTGCTTTGCGTGCATACAAAAGATTCCTCATTGAAACACTTGTTGATCATGACATTGGAGCCCAAGAAACGTTCCAAATGTTGCTAAAGCTACCTCTTGTAATTTGCATAAAAAAATTTGTTTGCTTAAATGTTGGGAGAAAGGTTTTTAAGAAAATTCCAAAGAATCCCCATCAATTTTCATCTCCCAATAGTTTTGTTGAAATATATCAACATACACCTACTTTTATTGAACATTTGTGTTTGATAGAAATAACAATATCTTGGACATTTGATGCCAAACATAAGAAAGAGAAATGGAAACCTAGACATGTCCATGCCATTCTTATAGTTTGGCCACAATTTTATTCCATTCTTGAAGAGTCATCAGAAGACTTCCAGACTTTTTGTTGGACTAAATTGATTTTGTACAAACCATTTAGGAACATTCCATTAGATATTGTCCTTTAAGATGATATAGTGATTGAAAATTAGAGAAATTTTCGATATCGAGCATGGCATGTTGATCATGCCCCTCTCTCTTTGGAAAATGTTGAAGAAGATGATGATTCCCAAGAACAACCAATTCATGTGGAAGAAGATTTTGAAGAATGACAACTATTTTCTCGCTTGGTTCCTCCTAATAATTTCAATGTTTCTGACCATCACACTCTTGGTCTAGTAGACTTTGATATATGTTTTGATTGGGGGAAAACAACAATTTCAAATGATGTTGCATAATAGGCTATTTATTTTATAATAAATTCCCAATCTAGGGGTCATATTGGTGAAAATATTCATCCCCCATATGCATCTCCATATTCCTTGGAAGATAAATAACGAGTTTCATTTGATATAATTTTACAACATTCCATTGAATATTCAAGTCCTAAACCTCTTCTCATGATTATATAGGGCACTGTAGGAACATGAAAGTCTTTCCTTATTCATTGTCTTTCTCATGCTCTTTCTACTTCATCATAGTCCTTTTCTTTTTCTCCCTCCAACAGGAATATATGCTTTTAATATACATGCAATAACAATACACTCAACACTGAAAATTCCTATTTAGGATATGCGACCACTACAAGGGAAATATCTAGAAATATTTCAAGATGAAATGAGGAATATTTGATATATTTTGATAGATGAAATGAGATTTTTAGGACCAATTTTATTCATACAGATTGATTCTCGATTACAAGAAGAATTTCCGAAGAATAAATCTTCTCCTTTTGGTGAAAGATCTATTATCCTTGTGGGTGACCTTGGTCAACTGCCTCCTGTGAGAGATAAGTCTCTATATGCAGGTAATACAATAGGGACAGTTTTATGGAAAACATTAAACATTGTTGTCACCTTGGATACAATATTTTGACAGCAAGGAAATGATCTGAAACAATATTATTTTCGTAATCTCTTAATGAACATAATAAATGTAGAGACCCTTTTTTATGATTGGGAGATTCTTATGTCACAGTTTGATATGAATTTTCCTCTTGAGGAAAGGATTTTATTTAATTCAGCACTTCATTTGTTCCCAACAAATAATTTGGTCAACTTACATAATAGGCAGATGTTGAAATCATTAAATTCTCTAATTGCTCGATGTGTTGTTGAACATACATGATGAACACAAATTTTTGGTGTTGATGATGATCAATTGGAACGTGAAGTTCTCTTATGCCCTGGACAACGAGTCCTGTTGACATGTAACTTTTGGGTTGAAGTTGGCTTAGCCAATGGTGTTCTTGGTTAGATTAAGAATATATTCTATATGTCTGGCTCTAAGCCTCCTCAACTTCCAATGTCCACAATTGTTCTTTTTGATAAGCACATTGGTGTTCCTTTCGACACATTAAATCCAAACATTGTACCAATCACACCAGTTATAAGAGGAAATCATAAACACATTCCTCTGAACATGGCATGGGCTCTTACTATTCACAAATCACAGGGGTTGACTTTAGAATGTGCAACAATTGATATTGGAAAGAAAGAGCAGCAAGGGTTGACCTTCACATCCATATCAAGAGTCAAATCAATAGATGGTTTACGCATATCACCACCTTTCTCTTTTGAGCATTATGCAAAGATGAAAAAGAGTGCATATGTTACAATTAGGAAAAAAGAAGAGGAACGATTCAAGTCCATATCAGTGTAACATCCAATTTAAATATTTTCACTCTGCATAGAATGACTAAGTTAAGTTCATTTTTTTTCCTTTGATTTTACTTTTTTTGAAATTATCCTAATGTTTGTACACACATGTAAACGTTCATTATATCCATATTACTATTTCAAACAAAAAAAATTTCATCATTATTCAAGTGGGTCTATTTTTGTATTTTAGTGGAACTTCTTATTGTACCTTTGTTTACTGCTAATCGCTTTTACCATCATTTCATAGATTCAAATAAGGAATTTTTTATTTTATGCATTTAGTTTTGGTTGCTACATTATCTATTTGGAATGAACAAAAAATGTTGTCTGAGTTGATGGATTGTATTTGTCTTTGGGATCATCCTTTTGGGAAAAGTAAATATTCTGTTTATTTTTCATTTTGTTCAACAAATCTTTTTCAAAATTATTTCCCATTCTCCATCTTATCACTGTGAATGCAGAATTTCTTTCTCCCATATAAAATATTAAAGTTTTCTACCTTTTTTCATATTTATAAACATTTCCTTTCAATAATGACTTCCTTTTTAGTCATCTAGTTTTTCTTGAAGCATTTTTTTTAATGGATCGATATCATTGTTGTACTCACATTTTTTTATGAATGAATGTTTTGTTATGTTTATCTTTTTCTCATGCATACTAAATATTTTTTCTTCTTTTTTGTTTTTTTGAACATACAGTTATGGATAATGAAACTGCATCCAACTTGATTTCAGCAGTACATGATATCACATCTCAAGAACAGTTTCTTATTGGAATTCAAGATATGACTAGTAGGAGAAATGGAATTCCTACACACATTTTCGATGACACTTTGCAATGTTTAGCTAAATTGAAGGACATTGTTTGTGAATTTCGACATATTTCTGACAAGGAAGCTAGCAGAAAATTACGAAGAGAATGGTTGCAAAGGAAAAGGGGCCATCAAGTTACTATTGATGTTAATTGGTGTTGTGTATTCCATAAGTCTGGTTGTATTTTGGAATAAGCTATGTTATGTTCACCTTTTAACATATTTTTAAAACAGTTGGATTTTGAATACTATAGTTTATGTACATAAATCTTTCACATTTTTTAATTAAAATTTCTTTCTTTTTAATGATATCGACAATAAATTTTATCAGATTGTTCACAAGTCTATCTATTCAATAATTATTTTCCATATGTTGCAATGGCATATATTTATTCAAATGTTTACACCAAACATCCAAACATAACCTTTATTAGCCTTCAAATGTTCATATATGTCCTTCAAAACAACTTTATCAGTTTATTACTTTTTAATTGTTATGGTATAATTGATATCAAATTCATTTTTCTTTTACACATGTCGACAATATATTATTTCCATTCACGTTATTTATATTTTTACATTATAGTTGTCTCAATATGGAAAAATATAAAAGTTTATCTCTAAACTAATGAATGTTAAACATAATTTTGTGGATTTATAATGTTTTATTTTATGTGAACATCTCGTGCATATAAAATATTGATTTCAATATCATAATATTGTTGTTGTCCATATTTGACCATCTGACATACCTTTTTAAGTATACTAATACCAATTTCAAACATATATTTTTTTTCTTTTCAAATCTCTCAAATAATATTCAGTTAATTGCAATCGATTTTTTTCTTCTAAATAACCACTATATTACATGATTTTATATTTAACATCTTGAAATATAACTATTCAAACCTCTCTTTATGCAATAACACTAGCATTCAATTCTACAATAAACTTGCTTTGATATGTTAAGATGGAAATTTTTCTTTAAGTCATTCCCATCTTTTTTTTTTCTCTAAAATTATGAGATTCTTCTATAATAGTTCTCTTTATCTAAGAAAATACTTCTTCATTACACAATATAACCCTTAAGGAAAAACATAAATTTATATAACCCTCAATGTACTAATACATTGCTATTTTAATAACTCAATGTACTAAATCATTATTAATGCATTTTTACCATTGTATTTATTTAATACTTCAATGCACTAAATAATTATTAATGTACTTTTTTGTATTAATATTTTAATGTTCTTATTTAAAAATTCATTATTAATTTCTTTAAACTTTATTGATGTACTACTAATACTTTATTACTTTAAAGTACTATTGCACTTTGGGATACTTTAATAGCTTATTAATGTATCAATGTTTTATTAATATATTGAGCATTGTATTATAAAATGTATAAATGTTTTTTTACATTGAGAGTTATATTTTAAAATGTATAAATGTATTCTTACTAATTTGTTAATATTCGTACATTACATTATACATTAATGTTTTATTACTTTTATTTATAAATCACATTATTGTTTTTCAACATTTAATACTTTAACACATTAGCACTTTTACTAAATTATATATATAAATAAAAGACATAAATTTATATAATCATCAAGGAAAATCTTAAACAACCCTTCTGTGTAATGTTGCAATGTCACTAAATCTAGTATTTCATTCCATGTACATCACAATGTGACGTTCATGAAAAAACCTTGTTATGTTACAAAACTTTTGCATTTGTCACATTGCAACAAACTTCGTAATGTCTCAGTCTTACACACATAGAGATGATCCTGCTATGTGATGAAACATAGAAACATGATATCATAAGCGCGCATATTATCACATTCACAATGTGACGTTCATGCTTAAACCTTGTTATGTTACAAAACTCTCTCCTTTGTCACATTTCCACGAAGTTTGTAAATGTCGCAATACTATGAACGTTGTCCCCTAGTCCCAATCTGTCATATACACACACATTCTCGCATCCCAATGTCACAAACATTTCAAAACGTCGGAATGTGACAAACAAAACACATTGTCAACATGTGTTGTTCATACCTTTCATGTTGCAAAGTGACAAACTTTGCTCGACATTGCAATGACACAAATATTTCTAGACATTTCAACATTGTTAACATAACCCACTGTGTGACTATGACAAATGTATTGGAATGTCATAATGTAAGAAACAACAACCCTTTCTCCCAATGTCTTTAACATAATACACTATTAATGTATTAATACTTTCGTAATATGTTATTAATGTATTACTTTATTATGGTATTAATACTTTAACAATGTATTTTTTTAGTAATGTTTGTATTAATTAATAGATTTCACTAATATATTACATTATACATTAATGTATAAAATACATTATTTATACATTACATTAATGTTTTAATTATTTAATGCATTCATGCTTTAACACATTAATGTATTTATGTATTAATGCATTAATTAATATACATCAGTGTATTAATACATTATTCATGTTTTTTTTCTTTATTAATGTTTTAATGATATCTCCCAATCTTTCATATACACACAAGTTGTCACAAACATTTTATAACGTCAAAATGTGGTGTTCATAACTTTAATGTTGCAAACCGACAAACTTTGACCAACATTATTATAATACTTTATTACTATATAGATGTTTTATTAATATATAAATTAATAATATATTTTTCATTTATTAATTTATTCATATTATAATAATGTCTTCATTAATTAACTATTACTTTAATCAAATTAATTAACTAATATTTTAATTTATAAATTACAATATTGTTTTCATTATTTAATACATTTAATCATTTTTCTGCAAGAAAATTACTCATTATATTTATATAATGTTTGGTATTACCAAAAATGTTACATGACTGCTTCTCTACAATGAAAGTTGGACTGTCAATATATGTGCTCAACGAGTACAGATTTGAAGATTATATAATTCCCTTCTATCTGAATCTATGTGCTTTTACAAGACTATTAAACATGATACTTAGGATTGTATTTTGCCCCTATGCAAATTCTAAATATTAAAAAAAAAAAAAACACATTTGCTATCATTTTTCTCTCTTTACCTCTAAAAATGTTTTAAAAATAGTGCATGTCCCTCTTGTCCATATTTCGACTAATGGTAAGTTATTTTCCCCTCCTGCTCTTGTTGTGCATGCTTGGAAAGAAGGACAGCCTCCATTTTTAATTCTCGAAAAATGTGTCTGAAGTTTATCACAGTAAATCCCTTGATGAACTCATTAATTCTATCTTTCCATCATTCTAGGGCATTGACTTGTAGTTTTTCTTTGTTGTTTAGCCAATCAATTCTAATTCTGGAATCTCTAAGGACCTGCATTTCCATAATGTGAAGTCTGCTTGCCAAGGTGAGATTTTCCTAGACTCCCAAGAGATTTTCCAAATAGAATACTCTTGATCTTCTTAATTAATATTGTATTAATTAATGAGTTTATGGTATGATATGGATATAAGATTTTTTCTCCCTGGAGATGACTGCCCTTATTATAATCTTATAAACATCAAGAAATGTTGCAGTAAAGACATGCTTTTTCCTATAAGTTCTTTTTGTTTTCGTTGCCAAAAACACAAGACACTGGGTGCTATTGGATTCCACTTATAACAAAAGGCCCATTTGACCTTCATCAACTAGACAAATGAAAAATATGTAACTAAGGGAAGGACAACAACATTCCTGGTCAAAACCAATGAAAAAAAACTTAAACGTAACATATTCGTCTTCATTGCCAAAAACATAAAAACATAAGACATTGTGTGCTATTGGATTGGATTCCACTTATAACAAAAGGCCTGTGTGACCTTCATCAACTAGAAAAATGAAACATATGTAACTAAAGGAAGGACAACAACATTCCCGGTCAAAACCAATGAAAAAACTTAAATGTAACATATTCTTGGAATGGGAGAGATAACATGCAGGTTTCTCATTATCAAGTTTTAATATCTCTCATACAAAGGCCCATGATAGATTCCCATGACACTTATTGATGTTTAATGAATAGATTTATTTGGATGTGCATTATGCTCTGATTACCTTTGTTATTGTTATTTTGGACTAGGAAATAAAGGGTTGGAACATATTATGGAGCTTTCTAATAAAAAGGGAAAGTGGTGGTCTTGTACTTGTATTTTAAGCTATATAATTGTTAAGATGGACATGGTGAAAATTGATTTGTGATATTTGTTGAAAATTATGATCGGAAGGTAATCGAGGTGAGTTTTCTATTTGGTTCTCAATTTTTGCAACTTTATATGTGGGCTCCCAGTTTCTATTGTTTCTCAATTTAGTTGTATACTAACTCTTCCTTTGCTATCTTGGTAATTAGACTTGGAAATAATTGAGAAAGCACCAGTTATAAGCTTCAGTTGTGAGAGTCAGTTGTAGGCGTGTTAAGAGTCAGTTCTTAGTTAAGAGTCCAGTTGTCTTTGGTTTGCATGTAACCAACTCGGTAGAGTCTTTTCCTATATAAAGATATAATCCGTCTTCATTGAATAATATAGAAGTGATCGTAGCCTCACCGTGGTGTTTTGCTCGTATATTTTATCTTGGTATCAGAGCCACGGGAGTAAGGTGCAGAAATTCTAGAGGTTTGCAAGTCTCTCCTCTGGTAGGGTGCGAACCTATATTACTCACACTTTCACGCAAACTCAGAATCAAAGAACTTCATAGGCTGTTGTTCATTTAAGTGTGAACATCCTTCAAATTCCTGCACTCGGAGTATTCGAGAGCTGCGAACACCCCGCAACCAAGTAAAGAGTGAGGTGCGAACTTCCCGCAGTCAAGTAAAGAGTGAGGTGCGAACACCCTGTAGCCAAGTAAAGGGTGAGGTGCGAACTCCCCGCAGTCAACTCTAGCGTGAGGTGCTAGAACCATGGTATTTACGCATGCGTGGAAAGCAAATCTTGAATTTTGAAAGTTTATATAGTTTGCATGCGTTGAAGTTTTGTTTTTACGAGCGTAAGTTTTTCATTTTTACTGCGTGGGTGAGTATTCTTGCATGCATGGAGTTTGGAGCATAAGTTTGCATGCCGTGAGCAAATCGTGGAGTTTTTTATATAAAAGTCTTTATATATGAGTCTTTATATGAGATTTAATTTTTAAGAGGGAGTTATAAGTTATTATTAAAAGTGGATAAAGTGAATGCATGTGGATAAAGTAAATGCATGTGTATACGTGAAGTTATAAATCCTTTTATTAAAGTGGGTAAGAGATTTAAAAGAAATTGTGAAGTGGATTTTTATTAAAAGTGGAGTTATAAGTTTTTTCTTTATAAAGGTGGAGTTATATGTTGGTTATTTTTTATATATAAAGAGGGAGTTATAAGTTTTTTTTTAAAAGTGGAGATTTTAGATATTAAGGTGGATGCATGCATAATTTAAGTTGACAATAGAAATATAGTTGGATCAGTGGATTCGAAAGGCAGAGCGACGAACTGCTCAGCACTCGACAAAAAGTTGCATATCCTTGGTGATTTTCTTGCAGAGACTAAATTGCAGTGATGGCAAATCCGCTGGCAGAGACCTACCTCAACGAAGCCAACAAGTTAGATGGCTCGAACTTCATTAACTGGAAATTCAAGATGCAGACGCTCATGGAGGGATATGGTGTCTGGAACATTGTGAAGGGAACTGAACTGAAACCTGATGCAGCTGCAGGTGCGACAGCAGCACAGATCCAAGACTGGGAGAAGTGCGAAAACAAGGCAAAGGTATTGTTGCGCATGTCAATTAAAGATAGCATAATTCCACATATTAGAGATGCTACAACTTCTACTGCTACATGGACAACTCTTAAAACATTGTATGAAACTAGCAACACAAATCGCATTTTGTTCCTGAAAACTAAATTGCTAGGCATTAAGATGGATGGAAATGAATCTGTTAGCTCATTTTTGGGTCGCATTAAAGAGGTGAAAGACAAGCTAGTAAATATAGGTGAAACTGTTTCCAACACTGATCTAGTGACTATTACCTTAAATGGTATGCTAGAAGATTATCATATGTTCATAACAGGTCTTACAGCAAGGGAGAAACCTCCTACGTTTGAAGAATTGACAGGTATCTTGTTGTAAGAGGAAGAGAGGCGCAGGAATCTGAAGCCTCAGAGTAAAGATTTGGCACTGTGGTCAAATAATAGATCTGCGAGAGGAAGATCAGGAGTAAGAGGCAGAGGAGGCAGTTCATGGCAGAGAGGCGGTTCATGGCAGAAAGGCAGTTCATCGCAGAGAAGACAATCTCCAAATCAATGTATGCAATCTAATAGGAATGATTCAAAGAGTTGTTTTTATTGTGGTCGACCTGGACATATGGTTAAAGACTGTCATAAGAAGAAAAGTGATGAGGCTAGGAATAAACCTAGAACACATTCAGGTCATTATGCAGAAAAATCTTCAAATCAAGATCATAGATTATTTATTGCTAATGATGATATTGATGAACCCCCGA
>JASDQU010439061.1:94105-113173 GCA_032191745.1 Picea mariana | reverse complement strand
TCATTTTTGGGTCGCATTAAAGAGGTGAAAGACAAGCTAGTAAATATAGGTGAAACTGTTTCCAACACTGATCTAGTGACTATTACCTTAAATGGTATGCTAGAAGATTATCATATGTTCATAACAGGTCTTACAGCAAGGGAGAAACCTCCTACGTTTGAAGAATTGACAGGTATCTTGTTGTAAGAGGAAGAGAGGCGCAGGAATCTGAAGCCTCAGAGTAAAGATTTGGCACTGTGGTCAAATAATAGATCTGCGAGAGGAAGATCAGGAGTAAGAGGCAGAGGAGGCAGTTCATGGCAGAGAGGCGGTTCATGGCAGAAAGGCAGTTCATCGCAGAGAAGACAATCTCCAAATCAATGTATGCAATCTAATAGGAATGATTCAAAGAGTTGTTTTTATTGTGGTCGACCTGGACATATGGTTAAAGACTGTCATAAGAAGAAAAGTGATGAGGCTAGGAATAAACCTAGAACACATTCAGGTCATTATGCAGAAAAATCTTCAAATCAAGATCATAGATTATTTATTGCTAATGATGATATTGATGAACCCCCGAATTTTGACTCACGGGATCTTAGGTTGTTTGTGTCTAACGTTGCTTTATCTGCTGAAACGGGTGATTCTGATGCCTGGTTTGTGGATTCCAAAGCATCAGTACATATGACTTGTAATAAAAATTGGTATGTTAATTTCAAAGAAACTTAGAATGGTGCCAGCATATATCTTGGAGATAACCGTGCTCATCTGATCAAGGGATATGGAGACATTCCTGTGACATTGACAAATGGTACTATTCGTCACATTTGCAATGTGGTGTATGTGCCAGAAATAAAGAAAAAATTGATCTCTGTGTCCACCATTACAGATCAGAACTTGAAGGTTGAATTCTTCAAGAATTATTGCATAGTGAAGGATCTGCTGGACCACTTCCGAACTGTTGCAATGGGAGTCAGAGTAGGAGGTCTATACAAACTTGATGTTACTAGCAAATCACATCATGCACTGACTTCTGCCACTATGCCAACAGAGATTCTTTGGCATCAAAGGTATGGACACATCAATCATCCTGATTTATTGTTATTACGGAAAAAGAATATGGTTGAAGGTCTTCCCATGTTAAAGAATGAGAAAGTTGCTTGTGATGGATGTGCATTAGGAAAGATGCATAGAGATGAATTCCCCTCTAATCCTGATAAGAAAAAGAGAGATGTGTTAGATCTTGTGCATACTGATGTTTGTGGACCTATGCAGACTAGGTCTTTAGGAGGTGCATTTTACTTTCTATTATTTATTGATGATTGCACGAGATAGACATGGGTTTACTTCCTTAGATGAAAAAGTGATGTTTTCGAGTACTTTAAGGAATTCAGAACCATGGTGGAAAAACAGACAGGAAAATCCATCAAAATCCTCTGTTCAGATCAAGGGGGAGAGTATAAATCAGGGGACTTCAACAAATATTGCAAAGAGAATGGAATAGTATAGCAGTTTACAGTACCTCACACTCCACAGCAAAACGGAGTCACCGAAAGGAAAAACAGAACTCTGGTAGAGTGTGCACGCAGTATGATGAAAGGTAAGAATCTCTCAAATGCATTTTGGGCTGAAGCCATAAATACTGCAGTTTATTTAAAGAATAGAAGTCCATCAAGGTGTCTTGATAATGTTACTCCTTTCGAAGCCTTGTATGGTTCCAAACCTGCAGTTAATAATTTGAAAGTATTTGGGTGTAAGGCTTTTGCACATATTCCAAAGGAGAATAGGAGGAAATTGGATGCTAAAGCCACTAAATGTATTTTCATTGGGTATTGTTATGAATTTAAAGCATAAAAATTGTTTGATCCTGCTACTCACAAAGTATTTGCAAGTAGATATGTACTTTTCCATGAGCAGGAAGTAGGAAATCATGACGACAACAATCATGAGGAATGGCAGAGACTTCTTGATGAAGGAGTTAAAGAAGAGCAGTAGCAACAGCCCACACAATAACAGCCATCCCCGCAGCGACAACAACCATCCCCGCAACGACAGCAACGGCAGCAGCAAGAAGGACTCAATGATATGGAAAATTCAAGCAGTCATAGTTCACCTAGCAGTGAAGACAGATCTTCACAAAGTGGGGAGGAAGATAATCAGTTGAGAAGATCTTCAAGACAGACTCGGCTTCCTGAGAGGTATAAAGACTATGCCCTAATGAGTAGCATTTAAAATGTCATCGAACCCATGAATTTTGATGAAGCTAATGAACATGATGAATGGCGAAATGCAATGGAGGAAGAATATGAATCTATAATGAAAAACAATACTTGGAAATTGACTGAATTGCCTAAACATAAGAAGCCCATTGGATGCAAATGGATATACAAACCCAAGTTTAAATCAGATGGTAGTATAGATAAGTATAAGGCTAGACTGATTGCAAAAGGGTATTCACAAACAGAAGGTATTGATTATGCTGAAACATTTGCACCAGTAGCTAAATTGAATACTATCAGAATGTTAATCGCTTTAGCTACAAAGTATCATTGGAAGTTGCATCAGTTAGATGTTAAATCTGCATTTTTGAATGGTGAGTTAAAGGAAGAGGTTTACTTTACTCAACCTGAAGGGTTTGTTGAAAAGGGGCAAGAACACTTAGTGTGTAAGTTAAAGAAAGCATTGTATGGACTAAAACAGGCACCTAAGTCATGGTATGAGAAGATAGACTTTTTCTTTCTTCAACAGGGTTTTATGCGGAGCAAAAGTGATCCAAATCTGTATACCAAATTTGATTAACAGGGGTATATAGTATTGATTTCATTATATGTTGATGATTTAATAATTACAAGAAATGCAGAGAAGTTAATTGATGAAATCAAGGAGCAGTTATCAAAGGTATTTGAAATGAAAGATCTTGGTGAGTTACATTACTGCCTAGGTCTTGAAGTTTGGAGAAATGCAAGCCAAACTTTTGTTTGTCAGAGTAAGTATATCAGAGAAATACTTAAGAGATTTAAGATGGATCAGTGTAAGTCTTCTACTGTTCCCATGCAACAGAATGTGAAATTGTCTTGTGATGATGGTTCGAAGGAGATGAATGGCACTGTGTATAGACAGATGGTGGGTAGTCTGAATTATCTCACCACAACCAAACCTGATATTTCATATTCTGTGAGTCTGTTAAGTCAGTTCATGGCGAAACCTCATGAAAGCCATTGGAATGCAGCAAAGGCAGTACTCAGGTATCTAAAAGGTAAACTTGATTATGGTATTAAGTATACTAATGCATCTAATGTTGATTTAATAGGTTATTCAGATTATGATTGGGTTGGCAACATGGATGATCGAAGATCAACCACTGGATATGTGTTCAGCATTGGATCCAGGGTTGTTTCATGGACCAGTAAAAAGTAGCCTACTGTATCTTTGTCTTCTACCGAAGCAGAATATAAAGCCTTGTGTGAAGCAACTTGTGAAACTGTTTGGTTAAGAAGACTTCTTCAAGATGTTGGAGAAGAACGAAAGGAACCTATGATGATCAGATGTGACAATCAAAGTTCAATCAATATTGCAAAGAATCTGATTTTTCATGCAAGGACAAAGCATGTTGAAGCTCAGTATCATTTTGTTCGAGAAAAGTTGCAGTCAAATGAAATAACTCTTGTGTATTGTAATACTAGTGAAAATGTTGTTGATATTTTCACTAAGCCTCTTGGAAAGATTAAGTTTCAATTGTTTAGGGAGATGTTAGGTGTAGAAGTCAATCGATTCTCCATTAAGGGGGAGACTTGGAAATAATGGAGAAAGCACCAGCTGTAAGCACCAGTTATAAGCTTCAGTTGTGAGAGTCAGTTGTAGGCGTGTTAAGAGTCAGTTCTTAGTTAAGAGTCCAGTTGTCTTTGGTTTGCATGTAACCGACTCGGTAGAATCTTTTCCTATATTAAGATGTAATCCGTCTTCATTGAATAATATAGAAGTGAGCGTAGCCTCACCGTGGTGTTTTGCTCATATATTTTATCTATTAGATGGTAGATGGTGGACAATGCATCTCTATTGCAAATAGACATAGTCTGGTGTTATTTCACGCATCGTGATATATCCTATTTGGCTATGGCTGGAATGCGGTTAAAAGAGGTCTGAAAAGGGCTTGAACATTGCTATGGTGCAAATATGGGGAGAGCTAGGTTTCTACAAGGAAGATTTTGTCCAGAATGCCAAGTAAATTCTCTTTCAAGCTTTATCTTATCCAAAAGAATATGTTCATATGCATCATTTATTTTGGTAGCGTTTACTGGAGATTTTTCAAAAGTCAGTTGGTTTAATAAATAATAAAGAATGCTTTGGCATTAATAAACTGTGCTTTAATGTATAAAGGAATTGGCCCTGCTTTAGTTTATGCTTTTATGACCTGAATTTGCCAGGAATTCCATCTCGTAATTCTGTATCCCTAAAACAACAATGTGATATTGAATTTTAAGGAAATATAATAAACTCTGAAGGAATTGGGCCTCCTTTCGTTTAGGCCTTTATGACTCCAGTCTCTGCATGGAAAATGCACAAGATTGGAAGATGTCTCCTACTGATGGTGGGTGGAAATACCTTGCATAATCTAATTTCTGTTTTTAATTTTGTTGAAGATTATATAAAACTTAACTCTTTTATAGTCAGGAAAGAAAATAAAACTTAACTCTTTTATAGTCAGGCAAGGAATCCTAGCTTGTACTGGATATTTTCAGAAACAAAAATTATTATTATTAAAGAATGCTTTATTTAAAACTAGGAGAAAATTTATTATTTAAGGATCCTTAAATTAAAGGTAGAGAAGCAAATTATTATTAAGATCGTTTATTTAATGTAAATTATTATTGGTAATTAAAAGGTGAGAACCAAAAATTATTAGTAGGAAGAAAAATGTCGTTTTGAAATGGGGAGAAATTACATTATTTAAAGGTTGTTAAGTTAAAAATAGAGAAGTGAATTGTTATTTAAGAATGCTCTTATTGATGAAAATTATTACTTGTAATTTAATTTTCAGGAATAGAAATCACTAACAAAGATTGCTTTATTCAAATGGAAAAAATTCATGATTTAAAGGTTATTAATTTGAAAGCAAAAATTGTTATTTAAGATTGTTTTATTTAAGGTAAATTATGAAATTGCTTTATTCAAAAACTGGTAAAAAATTCATCATTTAAAGGTTATTGATTTGAAAGCAAAAACGTAAATTGTTATTTAAGATTGTTTTATTTAATGTAAATTATGATATTTAAGATTGTTTTATTTAATGTAAATTACTATTTGTGATCTAATGTTCAGAATTAGAAATTATTAAGTTACTGATTGGGTGTGGGGGCTGCCGCGAAACCGGGAGTTTCTTCCTTTTCCAATTGACTTATCCCCATCCACCCCGGCGCACCCTTCTTTGAGATGAGAAAGACATGGCTTCCCGGGCCGTCCACCAGCCGTTGAACTAGTTGAATTGTTAACGAAGCTGTCCGTCCCTTTGTTCATTATGTAATAGAAGACGTCTCGGAGTCCCTATCTTTCTGAGTGTGGGGATGAAAAAGCCTCCCTCCTCTAAGGCAAATTGAGCGCGCTTCTGTCCCACTCACTGTCAAGCTTCTAAGGGGTTGGTCCAGTGAATAGCTCGCTTTTGTAAGTAGGCAACTTGATGAATTTCAGAAGTGCTTCTGCCTTTGTTCTGGGCGTCTGAATCCGAAAGTCAAGGGAACGGTTGTTGTAACTTAAAAATCCTCCCCAAACGCGTTTTTTATAAATGAAAGACTGGACTTGGCTTGTTCAATATGATAGGCCACCTTATCATTTGAACATTGACCCCTTTGCACAAACTTTTAAGTCTCAGAATTACCACTCTGGTAGGCCACCCTTTCACTAGTGAATTTCCCCACTTCGACAAAGCCCTTCACACTACCCAATTTCCCATCTTGCATAGGTCACCTTTTGACTTTCAAATTTACCACTTCTTCATCCTTACTTAAGCTTTTCCATCTTTAGGTCGTCACTTCACTCCGTGCCTCATCCTCTCCCCGTCAAAGGTAACTCCTCACTGGGCATCCCCTCCCCGTCAAAGGTAACTTACTTCCTTCTGGGAGGACCTATTCTCACAATGCTCTTGGGCTTCAGGCTATTCGAACCAATCCCCTTGGGACGAGCTCCTTCCAGGGCTTCTGGCTAATCTAACAAGGCCTCTGGGAGGACCTATTCTCACAAAGCTCCTGGGCATTATGAGGGTGGCTGCCTAATTCAAAAGTCTAGAAAATTCACGATTTAAATTTAAATATGAATTGATAATTTTCATCCTCTTCTTCCTCTTCAAAATATGATCTCTCAAGTCGGATTCCATTGGATTTGATGACAGACACCAGACAGACAGAGAACAACAACTAACCAAAACAACGAAAACTTACCGAACGCCATGATGACCTGCAAAATTAGAAACAGAGACGAAGATAGAATTCAATCGAATGAAAATGATTATATCGACATATTTAGTGATAGATCTCCTTCTATCCAAGAAACATGTATTACAATATACATTACAATTATCACAGACCATCTCAGTGTAACCATTATAGGTGACATTTGTGCTTCTCAAGCGTTGAAGCACCCATTTCACTACAACACCTGAATCTATCACGTATCTGACAACATCATTAGCATGTGAAACATCTGGTTTTAACCATTTCATCACGTACAATAGACCTCCTACTGAACTTACACAAGACATAACCTTTTCTTCTTTATAGACAGGCCCTATGCTTGAAGAAAACTTATAATGGAAAGCAAGAGGGATAAAAACTGGTTTTACAATGTTCATATTGAACTCCAATCACAGCTTACCATTACCATCTCTGTGTACTTCCATGCCCATAATTTTTTTTGCTGCTCCTTAATCCCTCATCTGAATTGTCCTGTCCACATGAGTCGTTTTCTTATTGATTTTATCCATGCTTCGGCTTGCATCGAGCATGTCATCAACAAATGACATCATGACTGTGAATGTACTATAAACTGTATAGTCATTCCTACCCTTTGAAAAATTCTGACTCACTATGAAGGATTCAAACCTCTTGTATATTTGCCTGGTTTCTAATAGGCCATACAATGAATTATCTAGTATGAAAAAAAATTTACCGTTGCGATCTTGAATCCACCCTTTTGGTTGTTCCATACATACTATATCTCTGTCAATGATGACCTTGTGAGAAGTAGGATCTCACACACAACATCCCTTTATACCACCATCATAACTTGCAAAGATATAAAACAAGAAGGAATTCAGAAACAAAGATTTTAAGTCTGGAAATGATTTACCGCTTACCAGTACCTGCAATTCTTTCTTGCTCTTATGAACATGATGCTTCTTCCATAAACAAGAAGATACATCTGTCACTTCAGATGCTACTTCAGTACTACCTTCCAGCTTATAAAGGTTATCAACCTTTGTTGCCTTCATCACTACTAAATTATCTTTCGACAGTGTGAGTGCTCCTCCTTGATCTGTATAATTATATCCACAAGAATCCAACACTCCCAATGAAATCAAATTTGATTTAAGCTTAGGTACATATATGACATTCGTTAATTCCCTAACAATACCATCGAACGTCTTGATTCTAATACTGCTAACCCCAACAGTTTTACAGGGAATACTATTTCCCATAAACACTACACTCTCATCAACAGATTGGTAAGAAACGAACCAATTTCTATGTGAGCACATGTGGTGGGAGGCACATGAATCTAACTGCCATTGTTCTTGATGTTGTAAATTACTAGAAACAGATAAAACTTGATCAATTATACCTGAATTTGTTACAACCAAATTTGCTTCCTTCATAGAGTTTTCCTAAGATTCCTTTCTCTTCCAACAATCTTTCTTGAGATGTCATGTTTTTCCACACTACCAGCATTTTTCTGTACCCTTTCTATGTCTTGACTTAGATTGAGAAAAACTTCTCTCATTATGCTCTTTAGTTCGACCTCTAACCAACATCAGCTCTAAAGTTGAGGTTTCTTTACTAGATTTTCTCCTCATCTCCTTAGCCAACAAAACTCCCACAACAAAGTCGTAATTTAAAACATCTGTTGAGCTAAAGCTAATAGAGGTGACTAGATTATCCCAAGACTCGGGAAACGAACACAATAGTGTAATAGCCTTATCCTCATCTTCGAATTTAACTTCCATACTAGTCAATTGAACTATAAGGGTATTGAAGGTATTTAAATGGTCAACAACTTTTGTACCATCTTTCATTCGCAAACTGTACAACTGTCTCTTCAAGTAGATTCTTCTCGTCAAGGACTTCGTCATATATAGACTTTACAACTTGCTCCATAAGCTTAATGTTGTATCCTCTCCTACGATATTAAATAGAACCTCATCTACTAGACATAAACGAATGGCACTAAGATCTTTCGCATCCAAATATTCTCATTCCCATTCCGTCATGGCCATTGGTTTCTTTGACTTGCCTGCCAATGTTTTTTTTAACCCTTGTTGCACCGGTAATCCCACATATTGAGCTTCCAAAGCTCAAAGTTGTTTTTACCGATGAACTTTTCAACTTCAAACTTCGAACTCTTCATCTTGGCCATTAGCGCAAAAATCTCCTAATGTTCAGTGCTTATAAAATCCTTTTAAATGTGAAGAAACAATGAATAAGGTTAATTGTGGATCCTTGATAAATAAGGTTAAAGGTTAACCACAAAAAGTTTATAATAATCAAAAATTATAATATTTCCATAAAACCTTTTAATAATATATAAAAAGGTTTAATAAAAACTTTTATAAATAAAATTTTTACTCCATAAGCATTCACCTTTTTAACTTATCCACCCAAGTGACTCTTTAATTAAAAAAAAAAAAATTACTTTAATTAACTCCTCCACCTTTACTTTTCCAAAGAACCATACCTTAAAATTTTCAAGAAGAAAATTATGAGCATTTCCGCACCTGGCGCTACCAGCACTACCAGCGACCATTGGAGTGCGGCCAATCCGCACCTCACCATTCACTTGGAGTGCAGCAAGTCCGCACCTCATGATTCACTTGGAGTGCAGCTATTTTTAAAAATTTATACAGAGTTGGACTGTGGAAATTCCAGGTTTTCAAACATGCATAAAGTGTGATTAGTATGAAGTTGCACTCTTCCAGAGGTGGGACTTGCGACTATGTAGAAAACAACACATCTCACACAGATGCTCTGATACCACTTGTTAGAATTGCAAATTCGGAAAACACAATTCACAATGATAATTAACAATCACACACAGATAATAGACACAGGGATTTCACGTGGTTCACCCAAAACATTGGGCTACATCCACCAAGCATAGGTCTTATTATTCGGATTATGGAGATTGCATCAGATTTGCAAGTTCTCACTCTCTCTCCATTTACACAAGAAACTGATTATTAAATGCAATCCTTATCCATATTCTAAATTGATCTATTTGGTTATAACCAATGCAGAATAATAAAATCCAAATCCATCATTGAAAAAATTCGTTGTCACCAAATCCCAACAACACACATGTGAGAAGATAAGCRCTAGAACAACTACTTATTTACACAAGTCTGAATTGCAATCATACGTGGAACATCTCCGTGCTTCCTCTGCTGATGTGTCCCCTCGTCTCCTGCCTTGCTCTGATCCCACATAAACACTTCTCAATTACCACTAAATTCAAATCCTCCTTTTTGTCATAAGCACATGAAGAGTGATGAGCTCACAAATGAACATTGTTTCCACAAAATTGGAGAGTGATGAGTCCCACAACAAACGCAGAGCGAGGGAGGGCCGTTCCCGCAAGAGAGCACATGGAGARTGATGAGTCCCACAACAATTGCAGAGCGAGGGAGGGTCGTTCCCSCAAGAGAGTACATGGAGAGTGATGAGTCCCACAACAATTGYAGAGCGAGGGAGGGTCGTTCCCCGTTCCCGCTACAACAAAATATTCGATTTCAACTACACTATAGGCAACTAACCATGCATCATGCTCATGACATCTGTGATCGGTCACCTGATGGAGATGGACTTCGATGATCAATACAGGAAGTGGTACTCTTGTGATCCGGCCCACCGTTATGAAGCCCCCCGTTCGGAAGCACGTCCCACAGGTACCCACCCAATTCCCATTCTCATCCTTACACGCTTCTCTATATATTTCCTTCAATATTATACCTCTTATATTCTTGGCCGAAGTCCTGGGATTTCTTTGGTTTCTTTCCCATCAGTGAAATGCAAAAGCACCATCAGTGGGATTGGTGGTGTGCATATATGGTTTTCACATCTAGCTGCTTCGCTGCTATTTCTCTGATTATTTCTCTTATTATTTTTATTCTTACAGCTAAAAATTTAATGTTTCTCTTTTAATCACTTAAAAGATATTTCCGTAAATATTAACTAGGCAGGGACTAGCTGCTTCGCTGCTATTTCCCTGATTATTCTTATTCTTACAGCTAAAAATTTAATGTTTCTCCTGCTATTTCCCTGATTATTCTTATTCTTACAGCTAAAAATTTAATGTTTCTCTTTTAATCACTTAAAATATATTTCCATAATCTATTAATATACTTCCTAATTTATAATGGAAAGCACAGATAGCAAATGTAAAAATAAATGAATTAAGTAAACATTCAAAACCATTCATAGTATTCCAAAAGTCACTATTCAACATAACATTTTGGTTGATTTGGTGTTTTTGTATGTTTTTTCTGGGAATCCATTTCATGTTTTGAGTGAGATAAGGGGCAAACAGTATATATAACCTGTATTTCCCTTCCCAATTGACTCTATATATCCTGTGTTTCCCTTCACAAATGCACTTATCAATCCTGTTCAAATGAATAGAAAATGTGGTACATGGTTCAATAAATAAATAATCATTTTCCATATAAGAAGTTAGTGCCTCTGCATATTAAAAACTCTCAGAATAAATAGATAATCATTTATTCTATAAGAAGTTAGTGCCTCTACGTATTTAAAATGACCAGAAAACAAAAATGAATTGACAATGTGATACATGGTCCAATAAATAAACAATCATTTAGAGTCTAGGAAGTTAGTGCCTTTGCATGTTAAAAATTAGCAGAATAAATAAATAATCATTTACTGTATAACAAGCTAGTGCCTTTGCATATAAAAAAAAATAAGCAGGAAACAAAACAAGAGTCAAGGCACACAATCTTGGAAGGTGTGCCATGCTTCATAATTTAAATGAGGCGTGTAAATTGTGTGAGAATGGTCCATAATAACTAAAATATTATTTACCATGTGGTTACCACCAGGGTTTAAGTGTTGCTCATAAAGCTGGTGGCACATAGATTATTAATCGTAATTCATGCACACCTCTTCGGTCAAACCAACTCATGACTGTAAAAAAATTTGGCAAACGTTCCCAACTATCGTTGATTTTAGATGATAAGGATCATTAAAATGATGCTGCTCTACTTATAATGTTATCGTTGATTTTAAATGTTAAGGATCATTAAAATTATGCTGCTTTACTTATAATGTTAATAAATTTAGATTCCCCAGAATACTAAATCTAATGTTGTAATGTTAATAAACTTAGACGTCCAAGATTCCTACATCTAAGGCGGGTGATGTTTGAAAGTATAAGAACAGCATTGAATTTTAAATGTCAATTATCATTAAAACGCTACAAGTTTATTCGTGATGTTGATGAATTTAGATTCTCAAAACTTATAAATCCCAGGGTTATTTCTGAGGTTGATGAATTTAGATTTCCAAAATTTCTAAACACAAGGGTGTTATTTTAAAGTTAAAATATGCAGTGATTCGAAACACTGGACTTGTCTGTAAAAGTAAACTTGATTGTTTGGATATCTAAAATACAATTATATTTCAGATTATCCTTGAAAATAGATTACATTTATGTACCTATAATCATGTCAAAAGATAAAAGGGGTGTAGAAGTAAAGTATTTGATTTGAATTACATCGTTAAAAAACAGTCATGGATTAATAGGATATGTTTCCTATATTAGAATAAAGCTTATTTTAGGAGACTAGATTGGGTTGGTTGAAGATTTGTAGGAGACTGTTGAGATATCTTCTCAACCACTCCCTCCAAATATGGAATCGGTTGGATTTAAATCCAGCTATATATTTAACTATGTATGTGTGTAACAGTGAAGTAATACAATTAAGTCTTTTGTGTAATCATGGATGCTCTCTCAATTTCTGAGTTGGTATCAAAGCTTGGCTGGGCTTAGCTCCTCACAGAGTGTCCAGGAATATGAAATAGATTGAGAGGTTGTTCTCTTGTATATATGTAGGGTAGGAGTGTATTGAATTATTGAATGTTGTTGATCTGTTTGAGGACCTGCCACCAGGAGTGTTTCATAACAGGGACAATTATTGGGTTTACAAGTGAGTTGCAGATTGGGTTTGATGAGCCACCTTATTACAGAGAGGAATCGTTGATTAGGAGGTGAGAGGCTGCTGCTGTCTGCTCATATAGTATATGAGTATTTGCTTTATTCCATTTGAGAAAGCCGTGAGCCGCAGCTGATTGTCGCGTTGGAGGAGACCGATTCAGATAGCTGATTGTTCCTAAATTTTTTATTGGTTGTTTAGTTTATTGCCTGGGTTTGTATATCCACGGCAGATCGGTAAACAATTGTGTATTTTCCGCGGAGAGGGAGTCAATCCCTACGTTGAAACAATAGCTTACTATTTGCGTGAAAATAAGATGTGATTAGTTTGAAAAAGGTGCACGAGAGAAGAAACCACCATCGGTTGACTTGTGCGTCAAAAGGAGCAGAAGCCAGTATCTGTCCCTGCCAATTAGTTGTTCTGCTCACTGCGCACATCTACTTCGCCAGGATCTGTCATCAAAAACGATCTCTGTGCCATAGCCAGGAAGAACGCCAGATCATGGTCTTATGCGCTATGTGAAAGAGCCAGAATCTAAGATCAAATGCAAGAGGAATCACGCTGAAGTTGTCGTCAGAATCGACTATTGAGTTTGTTGTTGTGAAGGGGGTGCTGCAGACTCCTTGAAGCAAGGCATGTGCATTGAAGTCAGATAATCGATTGAATTAAAATAAGAGGGCGTGCCAATTTGTGGAATAATTGTTGGAACCTGTGTGGGTATTGGACGTATCTTCTGCATTCAAGATCTGCCGCAATATATCAAAGAAACAAAGCTGCTGGAACTTTATTATTTCTAGACGCATATCCAAAGTGCAGCGAGTTCATTCTCCCATGGGTTGGTCACTTTCTTGGTTGCATTCGTCGGAGTTTTATGTCAAATTGGTTATTTTTATATTGTTTAAGTTGTAAAGAAGAACCAAATTTTGAACATAGTGATGTAGTTCAAGCTTGTAGTTCTTGCGTGTTCTTCGGTGCCACAAGAGCATGTTATTAGTTTGATTATGTCCAATATGTTATAAGTTGTAGATTCTTGTTGTACTTCGATGCTTCAAGATCGACAATTACAGGTTACATTTACCTAGTGAGTTTAAAGTTTTGTGTGTAAGTGTTTATGTAAAAATAAGAACTTGTATTTTGATGCAAGCTGGTAGCCCCAGTATCAAGTACATTGTTTTTATTGGAAGTCACCTTGTGTAAAGGAATGTTGAGGACATTCATTATCCAAAATTTTCTTCTAGATACTGAAGGATAGCCGAAAGAAAAAATCCAACAGATGAAGGCAAGTTCATAGAATGCATCAATAATTGTCAACTTTTATCACGGAAGCCCCGATGAGCCAAGTTGTCAAATTGTCCAGTATACAAGTGCAAGAAAGATGGTCAGAGGCGTTTTGACTTTAAATGTGTCGATGGAAAGCTTGAAGAAGAGGAAGAAGAAAGAGCATAAGCCGTGTGATTGCAGAGTGAGTTTCAGTGCTGAGGAAGACAAGACAGACAGACGAAAGTTTAAGTATTGTAATTTGTAAAGTAAGCATTAATGGAGGGTATTAGAATAAAGCTTACTTTAGGAGACTAGATTGGGTTGGTTGAAGATTTGTAGGAGGCTGTTGAAATATCTTCTCAACCACTCCCTCCAAATATGGAATCGGTTGGATTTAAATCCAGCTATATATTTAACTATGTATGTGTGTAACAGTGAAGTAATACAATTAAATCTTTTGTGTAATCATAGATGCTCTCTCAATTTCTGAGTTCCTAAATAATTCATAATTTAAGTTCTCAAAAAGTTCTTTCCTTGAATAGCTCTTGTTTCAAGTACATACTTTGACCACATCCGGAAACAGTGTTGAGTTGTGTACATTACTTTGAATAGCTCTTGTTTCAGGTATTGTGGTACATAGTTTGAGAGTCTTTGACCAGATCCGAAAATAGTCTTGAGTTGTATGCATTACTTTGACCACATTAGGTTAAACAGCTTGGTAGAAGATGATGTTACTTTCCTTTTAAACAAAAGACAAGAAGGAGATGCATCAGACATCACATTGAAAAATCATGAAATGGATTAATTTAAGCTTAGTGTTAGTTTTTTTAACTTAAAACAAAAACAAATAAAAACTATTTACACATTTCTAAATTTAAAATTTAAAAAATCTATTTAATAAGTAAGAAAACTTTTTTCATGAAAATTAAGTAAGAAAGCTATGCGCTCGACTCTAAACTTAAAAATATAAAAATCCATTTAGTAAGCTCATTGATAATGTGAAAGGAATTCAAAACTTTGAGGTGATTATAAAAAGAATCATGGCTTAGTTAACGACATGGCTTATTTTTTTAGTTTGAGGAGATTAAAAAATGTGATATGTGATATTGAATATTTTATCTAAATTATGAAAAGTGTTGATTTTAATTGAAGTGTTAAATTTAATTAAGGTTTTATGAAAACTCTATTTGGTAGTTTAAGGTAGTAAATGGGATGTTTGGAGGTATTCATCAAATATGTGAGGTGCATGTAACACTCATGCATAATGCTATCAAATGGTGCATGCAACACTCATGCATAATACTATTAAATGATATATTTAGTTGGTATTTTAAAGTAGTCAAAATAATACTTAATGGTACATCTACTCATACCTAATGGTACATCTACTCGATACAATAAGGTAGTAATATGTTGTGGGATTATTTGTAGGTTTGGATGTGGAATCTTTTTAGATAATAAGTTGGTTAACCAACAACAAATCAACATCTAAACACTACTTATCCCCCTAAGAAATCTAATTCAACTATGACAAATAAGTTGATAAAGAAGAAGGGAAAATGAGAATGTGTATGAAGGTTAAGTTCTTATCTCTACAACAATTGGAATTCAATTAGGAGGGTCATTCAATGACCATGATATCCAAAATGTTCATGCTTGAGTACAATACTTAAATTACTCAAGTTTTGTTAATAAATCCTTCTTCAACAATAAATAATAAGTGCCTACTTGAAAAAAGAGAAACTAGACCTAAGCAAGATTTAATAAACTCAAAAATGATGATATTATGTTAATTATTAAAGTATAAGTTCAATAACATATTAAATAGACAATATGTTGGGTGGGTTGAGTGGGGGATGGGTAGTGGGGGTAGGGGAGGAAGAAGAGAGATATTCATATTATTGATAAAATAAATGATGCATGTTATACATGATTTGTATGAAGACATGACTTCCTTGTCCAAGGAGAATTTCATTCTCATCAATAAGTCTTATTAGCCTTCAATCTTGCAATTGTGATGACTTCTCATCAAGAAGATTGAGAAAAACATAAGCTTCATCAAAACTCTAACTTAACAAGAGGAAATTTTGGTAATATAATCCTAAGGATAGTTGAAGTTCTCTTTTCCTTCCTTTCACCTCCTATTTATATGGGAGAAAGATAGTCTAGGAGAGTTTTTATAGAAATTTTGCATTATTTTAGGGTTGTTTTCAAGTAGCATTAGGTTATTATGTGCAACTTGATCACGAGTGTTGGGGTATTTAGTTGGACCGGACTCTCTAATCACAATGTTTCTGAAGGAAACACATGCCTAGGGACTGAAATAGGGTTTTTCAAGAATTTTTAGACCCTGTTATTGAAGCATTATGAGTTACTTGAGTTTCTTTAGGAGTAGGATAAGTTGAATTATAGGTGGATAAGTATGCATAACAAACTTGGTACAAAGTGACCAAATTATTGAAATAAAACCGTGAGGACACACATAGGGAGTGATCCACTCATTCACATGCATATCAAATGATACATTTACTCAATACCTTAAGGTAGCCATGGAGACACCCATAAGTAGTGGTTTAGTGTATGAGGCATGCATGTTGTTACATGCATGCACATAAATACAAACCAAAACTCACTTTCATGTTCTCCTTGAGGGGTACCATTTTTTTGGGAGATTACCCCCATAACCAATTGATGAAGTCTTTTCTTTAACATATAAAAGATGCAAAGTTTAAGTATTTCTCTTCCTAGTTAAAAGGTAGTATTTATATATCATTAAACTCCATCTATATATCATTGTATGTATTTTGAAAAAGGATATCAATTGTATCCCTTACGACATAAATAAAATTGTAAATTTGTGTAATGTAACATTTAGCAATATGTTTCATACATCTTTTTTATGGGTGCTCCATACAAAGAAAAATTATGGGTGGGTTGGGAGTTCCATATAAATACATTAGCTCATCATGACAATTGGCCAGTTTTTAAACACCTAATAAACTTATTAGAAGTTAAGTAAACACATTTGAAATTGTAGATGATGCAATCTTTGAAATATAAATGAAAGGAAATAGTTCTTCATTTTAAATACATGGAATAATATTTAAATGAGAAGAAATAATTCTTCATAGTAAATACCTAAAATAATATTTTCATTAACATGAAATTCTTTAATATTTAAGTATCAAACTAGTTTATATAATATTTTTTTAAAGTTGATGATGTTATTCAAAACCTAACTATTTTAAAAGTAAATAGTATTTATTAAAATTCAATTTTACTTTTATTTCTTCAAAGTGTTAATTCTGATAAAAACTAAGATGGTGCAACCTTAAAAATGTTATATCAATAATGTATGTGAGTGAGAAAACACACATATGTAGCATAAGCTTCATAATGCTTTATCAATCCTAAAACTTATAAAGAATAAATCAGCATCAATCCTAAAACTTATAAAGAATAAATCAGCATCAGTCTCCATGTGTTAGGATTCATATCACATTAATAAATGCCACCATGATGCTTTGTCAATCCCAAAACTTATAAAAAAAGCCACCACATTTTATATTGGCCAATTTCAAATTAAAGTTTATACATCAACATTACTGAATAATATTGCAAAAATTAAAATTTTATAAATTAGTTTTGGATAATTATTACTTTTTGCCAAATATTAAAATGGTTTTTCTTAATTATTTCTGGACTCCCTAAACTTTTATAAAAATCCTAATGACAAAATATTACTTAAACTAAAATGACAGCGTGTTTTCCTTTTGAAATTTGCCTTCTACTTAATTTTTATATTGAAAAGAGAGACCAAATTAAAACATTGATACAAGTAACTTCATGTTTTTTCAAACGTTTTTTTTTTTGGTTTTTTTTTGGGTGGATGGGTAATGTAAATCTGAATAGAATTATTATTTTTTGTGATTTAAATTTTATTTATGAATATATATTTTATTTACGAATGCATAAATAGATTTTGTATGTCCAAAAATTCTAAAATATTATAATTATATAAACTTAACCATTTTAATATGCATTCAACCATTCTTCACGATATTTTAGGCGAAATCAAAGAAAAAAAACTTGAAAAAAAACTAAAGTAAAACATTTATACTACCTAGTAGCTGAATTCTCTCCTGGTTTATGTTTTAGATAAATGATGATTACAAAATTTCTATCACAGCATTTTTTTCAAAAATACTGGTTTTGCATTTTTTCTAAACCACTGTCTTTTTCTCTGAACACCTATGGTCTTGGGGGACCTAATTATAGAAAAATGATCCCACAAAATAAATATTCTGGGATGGAACATAGCATTGGACACATTTTTTTGTTCAGAAGTCTTCAATTTTGTAGTCGGAAGTCATTTAGCTGTTGTTTAAAAAAACATTGTCAAGCTCCCAAGCTTTTCGTTTCCCTTCCTCAAGTTAAGGATGGAGACCAAAGATATGTGCAGGCATAAAGTCGTGACGGGTTAGTATCCCCGCAATTGGAGCTCTCTGGAAAGAAAAGGAGACGAAAATGAGAACACACCACAGAAATTATTAAACTGAAATGGAGAGGACAGAAATGAGGATTAGTTTATGAATTTAATCCCAAAGATACCAATGATGGTGAGTGTGTGTGCCAGTATGGGGGTTCTAGATAAAGACTTGCAGTTGTACTTCACAAGGGTTTTGTGAAAGGTGGATAGAATGTGTAAAAACATGTGATATTGTAGAAAAGATGAAAGAGTGATCAAGACTATAAAATGTCTGGTAATTCTATCAGTAAACTCTTACCCCTGATTCTTTAGGCATCACACAGAGATGCCGCAAGCCTAGATGACGGAAAAGGAAAAATGCCTTTGTCAATGATGAGGTCTCCACGACAGTGTATGGTGAGGTATTGCAGAATGGATGTAAATCAACATACATTTCCTGTTCCTCTTCACTTATGTCCATGTCTTCAATCTTGAGGCCTCTTCCTGAACCTTGTTTTGCAAAGTCCGCAGAAGAGAGCTTTGCCGTTAATTCTCGAGAAACAACAGTCTGTGAAAGTTGAAACTCTTTCCTCTTCAGCAAAACCAACAAATGTGACCTAAGTACAAGGCCATACAAGACTGGACTTTCTGATGGAGGAAGTTCATCTATGACTGGGAAGCCATTGTATTTAGTATTYGTCAAAATCTGTACAATGTTTCCAACTTTCTCTATTCCAGAAAAGGTTATCAATGGACCTGTAACAACATCACCGGCTGTCAGGTTCCTCATATATGGTTCAGGATGTTCTTCCAAGAATGGAAACCCCTTCAAGCGCACAATGGTATCGTACACACTGCTGTTGAAGGAATCACCTACTCTCTTTGATATTAACAGGACAAACATAATAAAAGGGAGCAATGACAAGTTATT
>JASDQU010439061.1:83054-93121 GCA_032191745.1 Picea mariana | reverse complement strand
AGGGAGGGTCGTTCCCCGTTCCCGCTACAACAAAATATTCGATTTCAACTACACTATAGGCAACTAACCATGCATCATGCTCATGACATCTGTGATCGGTCACCTGATGGAGATGGACTTCGATGATCAATACAGGAAGTGGTACTCTTGTGATCCGGCCCACCGTTATGAAGCCTCCCGTTCGGAAGCACGTCCCACAGGTACCCACCCAATTCCCATTTTCATCCTTACACGCTTCTCTATATATTTCCTTCAATATTATACCTCTTATATTCTTGGCCGAAGTCCTGGGATTTCTTTGGTTTCTTTCCCATCAGTGAAATGCAATAGCACCATCAGTGGGATTGGTGGTTTGCATATATGGTTCTCACATTATTTTAATGAAATATGCCGTAAACATTAACTAGGCCGGGACTAGCTGCTTGATTATTCTTATTCTTACAGCTAAAAATTTAATGTTTCTCTTTTAATCACTTAAAAGATATTTCAGTAAACATTAATTAGACAGGGACTAGCTGCTTCGCTGCTGTTTTCCTGATTATTCTTATTCTTACGGCTAAAAATTTAATGTTTCTCTTTTAATTAAAAGATATTTCCATAATCTATTAATATACTTCCTAATTTATAATGGAAAGCACAGATAGCAAATGTAAAAATAAATGAATTAAGTAAACATTCAAAACCATTCATAGTATTCCAAAAGTCACTATTCAACATAACATTTTGGTTGATTTGGAGTTTCTGTGTGTTTTTTCTGGGAATCCATTTCATGTTTTGAGTGAGATAAGGGGCAAACAATATATATAACCCGTATTTTCCTTCCCAATTGACTCTATATATCCTGTGTTTCCCTTCACAAATGCACTTATCAATCCTGTTCAAATGAATAGAAAATGTGGTACATGGTTCAATAAATAAATAATCATTTTCCATATCAGAAGTTAGTGCCTCTGCATATTAAAAACTATCAGAATAAATAGATCATCATTTATTCTATAAGAAGTTAGTGCCTCTACGTATTTAAAATGACCAGAAAATAAAAATGAATTGACAATGTGATAAATGGTCCAATAAATAAACAATCATTTACAGTCTAGGAAGTTAGTGCCTTTGCATGTTAAAAATTAGCAGAATAAATAAATAATTATTTACTGTATAACAAGTTAGTGCCTTTGCATATTAAATAAGAAGGAAACAAAACAAGAGTCAAGCACACAATCTTGGAAGGTGTGCCATGCTTCATAATTTAAATGAGGCGTGTAAATTGTGTGAGAATGGTCCATGATAACTAAAATATTATTTGCCATGTGATTACCACCAGGGTTTAAGTGTTGCTCATAAAGCTGGTGGCACCAAGATTATTAATCGTAATTCATGCACACCTCTTCGGTCAAACCAACTCATGACTGTAAAAAATTTTGGCAAACGTTCCCAACTATCGTTGATTTTAAATGATAAAGATCATTAAAATGATGCTGCTCTACTTATAATGTTATCGTTGATTTTAAATGTATTAAAATGATGCTGCTTTACTTATAATGTTAATAAATTTAGATTCCCAAGAATACTAAATCTAATGATGTTCTACTTGTAATGTTAGTAAGGTTAGACCTCCAAGATTCCTACATCTAAGGCAGGTGATGTTTGAAAGTATAAGAACAGCATTGAATTTTAAATTTCAATTATCATTAAAACTCTACAAGTTTATTCCTGATGTTGATGAATTTAGATTCATAAAACTTATAAATCCCATGGTTATTTCTGAGGTTGATGAATTTAGATTTCCAAAATTTCTAAACACAAGGGTGTTATTTTAAAGTTAAAATATGCAGTGATTCGAAACTCTGGACTTGTCTGTAAAAGTAAACTTGATTGTTTGGATATCTAAAATACAATTATACTTCAGATTATCCTTGAAAATAGATTACATTTATGTACCTATAATCATGTCAAAAGATAAAAGGGGTGTAGAAGTAAAGTATTTGATTTGATTTACATCGTTAAAAAACAGTCAAAAGAGTTGGTTATCTGTCACTATGCACCATGGATTAATAGGATATGCTTCCTAAATAATTCATAATTTAAGTTCTTTCCTTGAACAGCTCTTGTTTCAAGTACATACTTTGACCACATCCGGAAACATTGTTGAGTTGTGTACATTACTTTGAAGAGCTCTTGTTTCAGGTATTGTGGTACACAGTTTGAGAGTCTTTGACCAGATCCGGAAATAGTCTTGAGTTGTATGCATTACTTTGACCACATTAGGTTAAACAGCTTGGTAGAAGATGATGTTGCTTTCCTTTTAAACAGAAGACAAGAAGGAGATGCAATTAAGCTTAGTGTTAGTTTTTTTTAACTTAGAACAAAAACAAATAAAAACTATTTACACAGTTCTAAATTTTAAAAATCTATTTAATAAGTAAGGAAACCTTTTTCATGAAAATTAAGTAAGAAAGCTATGCGCTCGACTCTAAACTTAAAAATATAAAAATCTATTTAGTAAGCTCATCGATAATGTGAAAGGAATTCAAAACTTTGAGGTGATTATAAAAAGAATCATGGCTTAGTTAATGACATGGCTTATTTTTTTAGTTTGAGGAGATTAAAAAATGTGATATGTGATATTGTATATTTTATTTAAATTATGAAAAGTGTTGATTTTAATTGAAGTGTTAAATTTAATTAAGGTTTTACGAAAACTTTATTTGGTACTTTAAGGTAGTTAATGGGATGTTCGGAGGTATTCATCAAATATGTGAGATTCATGCAACACTCATGCATAATGCTATTAAATGATATATTTACTTGGTATTTTAAAGTAGTCAAAATAATACTTAATGGTACATCTATTAGATACAATAAGGTAGTAATGTGTTGTGGAATTATTTGTATGTTTGGATGTGGAATCTTCTTAGATAATAAGTTGGTTAACCAACAACAAATCAAAATCTAAACACTACTTATCCCCCTAAAAAATATAATTCAACTATGAGAAGTAAGTTGATAAAGAAGAAGGGAAAATGAGAATGTGTATGAAGGTTAAGTTCCTATCTCTACAACAATTGGAATTCAATTAAGAGGGTCATCCAATGACCATGATATCCAAAATGTTCATGCTTGAGTACAATACTTAAATTACTCAAGTTTTGTTAATAAATCCTTCTTCAACAATAAATAATAAGTGCCTACTTGAAAAAAGAGAAACTAGACCTAAACAAAATTTAATAAACTCAAAAATGATGATATTATGTTAATTATTAAATCTAAGTTCAATAACACATTAAATAGACAATATGTTGGGTGGGTTGAGTGGGAGGAGAGTGGGGGATGGGTAGTGGGGGTAGGGGAGGAAGAAGAGAGATATTCATATTATTGATAAAATAAATGATGCATGTTATACATGATTTGTATGAAGACATGACTTCCTTGCCCAAGGACAATTTCATTCTCATCAATAAGTCTCATTAGCCTTCAATCTTGCAATTGTGATGACTTCTCATCAAGAAGATTGAGAAAAACAGAAGCTTCATCAAAACTCTAACTTAACAAGAGGAAATTTTGGTAATATAATCCTAAGGATAGTTGAAGTTCTCTTTTCCTTCCTTTCAACTCCTATTTATATGGGAGAAAGATGGTTTAGGAGAGTTTTTTATAGAAATTTTGCATTATTTTAGGGTTGTTCAAGTAGCATTAAGATATTATGTGCAACTTGATCATGATTTTTGAGGTATTTAGTTGGACCAAACTCTCTAGTCACAATGTTTCTGAAGGAAACACATGTCCAGGGACTCAAATAGGGTTTTTCAAGAGTTTTTAGACCTTGTTATTGAAGCATTATGAGTCACTTGAGTTTCTTTAGGAGTAGGATAAGTTGAATTATAGGTGGATAAGTATGCATAACAAACTTGGTACAAAGTGACCAAAATAGTGTAATAAAACCGTGAGGACACACATAGGGAGTGATCCACTCATTCACATGCATATCAAATGATACATTTACTCAACACCTTAAGGTAGCCATGGAGACACCCATAAGTAGTGGTTTGGTGTATGACGCATGCATGTTGTTACATGCATGCACATAAATACAAACCAAAACTCACTTTCATGTTCTCCTTGACTCGCAGGGATGATTTTAGGGGATAAATTTCGTTCATGGGATAATTTTCCATGGTTTTTCCAAAACCGAGATTCCCTATTTTAAAAATGATTCGCCTAAATTCTATAGGATAAAATTATTTTACCTTAACAATCGCCAAAATTTTATAAATACTATATAAAACCCTTACAATTTTGAATATTTTTACTAAAATATCGCCAATCATTTATAGTTGGCATATGAAGGATTAGTAAGATTCGCCAAGATTTCTACATTTTAAAATAAATTTCCATCCTTAAAATCATGTCCTTGAGGCGTACCATTTTTTTGGGAGATTACCCCATAACCAATTGATAAAGTCCTTTCTTTAACATAGAAAAGATGCAAAGTTTAAGTATTTCTCTTCCTAGTTAAAAGGTTGTATTTATATATCATTAAACTCCATCTATATATCATTGTATGCATTTTGAAAAAGGATATCAATTGTATCCCTTATGACATAAATAAAATTGTAAATTTGTGTAATGTAACATTTAGCAATATGTTTTATACATCTTTTTTATGGGTGCTCCATACAAAGAAAATTTATGGGTGGGTTGGGAGTTCCATATAAATACATTAGCTCATCATGACAATTGGCCAGTTTTTAAACATCTAATAAACTTATTAGAAGTTAAATAAACACATTTGAAATTGTAGATGATGCAATCTTTGAAATATAAATGAAAAGAAATAATTCTTTATTGTAAATACATGGAATAATATTTAAATGAGAAGAAATAGTTCTTCATAGTAAATACCTAAAATAATATTTTATTGACATAAAATTCTTTTAATATTTAAGTATCAAACTAGTTTATATAATATTTTTTAAGGTTGATTATGTTATTCAAAACCTAACCATTTTAAAAGTAAATAATGTTTATTAAAATTCAATTTTATTTTATTTCTTCAAAGTGTTAATTCTGATAAAAACTAAGATGATGTAAACCTTAAAAATGTTATATCAATAATGTATGTAAATGAGAAAACACACATATGTAACATAAGCTTCATAATGCCTTATCAATCCTAAAACTTATAAAGAATAAATCAGCATCAGTCCTAAAACTTATAAAGAATAAATCACCGTCACTCTCCATGTGTTAGGATTCATATGACATTAATAAATGCCACCATGATGCTTTGTCAATCCCAAAACTTATAAAAAAGCCAGCACATTTTATATTGGCTAATTTCAAATTAAAGTTTATACATCAACATTACTGATTAATATTGTAAAAATTATAATTTTATAAACTAGTTTTCAATAATTGATTACTTTTTTCCAAATATTAAAATGTTTTTTTTTCAATTATTTCTGGACTCTCTAAACTTTCATAAAAATTCTTATGACAAAATATTACATAAACTAAAATGACAGCGTGTTTTCCTTTTCAAATTTGCCTTCTACTTAATTTTTATATTGAAAGAGAGACCAAATTAAAACATTGATACAAGTAACTTCATTTTTTTAAACGTTTTATTTTTTGGTTTTTTAAGTGGAGGGGTAATGTAAATATGAATAAAATTATTATTTTTTGTGATTTAAATTTTATTTATGAATACATATTTTATTTATGAATGTATAAATAAATTCAATATGTCCAAAAATTCTAAGGTATTATGATTATACAAATTTAACCTTCTAATATAATAATAATAATAATAATAATCTATTTTTAAGGTTATAGCCAAGTCAGCACATCAAATTGGTGTATGAGATTCCCTTATTTGTGGAACAAGGAACCCCCTCTGTCCAGCTATTTGACTAGTAAAGTCTACTAAAGTAAAAACCATTCTTCACATAAAATAAAATAAAAAAACAAAAATAACACATTTAGAATCCCTAATAACCCTAACTGAATTCTCTCCTGGTTTATGTTTTAGATAAATGATGATGACAAAATTTCTATAACAGCATTTTTTTCAAAAATACCGGTTTTGCATTTTTTTAAACCACCGTCTTTTTCTCTGAACACCTATGGTCTTACCTAATTATAGAAAAATGATCCCACAAAATAAATTTTCTGGGATGGAACATAGCATTGGACACATTTTTTTGTTCACAAGTCTTCAATTTTGTAGTCGGAAGTCATTTAGCTGTTGTTTAGAAAAACATGGCCAAGCTCCCAAGCTTTTCGTTTCTCTTCCTCAAGATAAGGATGGAGACCAAAGATATGTGCAGGCATGAAGTCGTGACGGGTTAGTATCCCCGCAATTGGAGCTCTCTGCAAAGAAAAGGAGACGAAAATGAGAACACGCCACAGAAATTATTAAACTGAAATGGAGTGGACAGAAATGAGGATTAGTTTATGAATTTAATCCCAAAGATACCAATGATGGTGAGTGTGTGTGCCAGGATGGGGGTTCTACATAAAGACTTGCAGTTGTACTTCACAAGGGTTTTGTGAAAGGTGGATAGAATGTGTAAAAACATGTGATATTGTAGAAAAGATGAAAGAGTGATCAAGACTATAAAATGTCTGGTAATTCTATCAGTAATCTCTTACCCCTGATTCTTTAGGCATCACACAGAGATGCCGCAAGCCTAGATGACGGAAAAGGAAAAATGCCTTTGTCAATGATGAGGTCTCCACGACAGTGTATGGTGAGGTATTGCAGAATGGATGTAAATCAACATACATTTCCTGTTCCTCTTCACTTATGTCCAAGTCTTCAATCTTGAGGCCTCTTCCTGAACCTTGTTTTGCAAAGTCCGCGGAAGAGAGCTTTGCCGTTAATTCTCGAGAAACAACAGTCTGTGAAAGTTGAAACTCTTTCCTCTTCAGCAAAACCAACAAATGTGACCTAAGTACAAGGCCATACAAGACTGGACTTTCTGATGGAGGAAGTTCATCTATGACTGGGAAGCCATTGTATTTAGTATTTGTCAAAATCTGTACAATGTTTCCAACTTTCTCTATTCCAGAAAAGGTTATCAATGGACCTGTAACAACATCACCGGCTGTCAGGTTCCTCATATATGGTTCAGGATGTTCTTCCAAGAATGGAAACCCCTTCAAGTGCACAATGGTATCGTACACACTGCTGTTGAAGGAATCACCTACTCTCTTTGATATTAACAGGACAAACATAATAAAAGGGAGCAATGACAAGTTATTAGTTAGCTCCAAGAGAATAACACACAATGAAACTGTCACTCTCATTGATCCCCCAAGAAAAGAGGCTGCACCGAGCACAGCACAAAGCCCCTGATCAATGTCTGTGAAGGATCCAATCAACTCTCCAAGAGAACGGCCATATGCAGACCCTATTAAAATTATGGGTATGAAGAGACCCGATGGAAGTGATAGTCCATATGTTACCAGTCCCAATGTGAAAATAGCCACAAAATAAAGCATGAGTGATGATTGATGAAACTCATCTCCTGTGCCAGAGCTGAAGATATTTTTAATGGCACCAGCATTTGTTGTGAAAAGGAGGCTTGCAAGATCATTGTATTGACCTGCTGGACAGTTGAATGGCTTGAAGTTTCCTTTGCTATCAGTGCTAGGACATTCTTCGCTGATCATTTTCGCTGGCGGACAAGGCTTGCATTTTACAAGCCATGGAAGTCCGAAAATGCAACAAGATGTAAAGATGGAGACAGCACAGGCAAGAAGAATTTTGGCTATAGGTCCCTTCCTGTATCAATAACATATACCCATGCCATTCATGAACACTCTGCACAAAGTACACAAAGATTTTGCAATTTGGAAACAAGGTTTCAGACTAATACAATCACATTTTCTAAAACCATACCGATTGATGAGGGCATAGAGTCTTAGAGTCTTCTCAAGAAGGTAGTTGTAGACCGCTCCCACTATTCCTCCAATAATTCCAAGTATTAGCACAGGAAGCAGATCAGCAAATTGATACTTGAACGTCACAGAACTCACATCAAACATTATCAGGCCACCATTTCCAAAGAGGCCACATTTTCCACTTTCACAATAAGTTATGAACCCCTTCAGCACCACAGCGACCACTGCTGTGGTGAAAAATGTTCTCCAAAGAAGAGCACTTCGCCACCTGAGAAAGCATTCAAAACCACTATATCTCATTTTTTTCTTTTCTTTACTGGCATCAAAGCACAGGCTACATGTGCACCAACTTCTGTGTTATGAGCCATAGTGCTTGTCATCATAGACATATTCCACGGTTTGATACTACCTGAAATTTCAATATAGGTTCACATCCTTACCCGACACATATGTGGAGAGTGAAATCCTGATGTTGTAATTGGATGTAATAAAGAGTGATTAAGAACACATTCAACAACTCTGTGAAATTGAATAACAAAGGAAATGTTTACATACCATGTTGTTATTTCTTCTAGCGCAAAGAGTACACCACCAATCGGTGCACGGAATGCTGCGGCCACACCAGCAGCAGCACCACATGTGACAAGATCACGCCTATCTTGATCATTTTTGAAGTACCTCAGCCATCTCCATGTTAGATGATAACGTTTTGAGCCACCCTGCCCCAGCAGAGATGCTATGCAAGACCCAGTGTGTATCAGGGGACCTTCCTTCCCTAGCTCCAATCCCGCAGACACGGCACATATACTTCCAAATACCTGCACACACCCAAAATTTAACAGCCATGAAAAAACAAGTGAAACTCAGAAAAGGTTACAGTCCAACATTCAGATATGTAGCCACTGACCAGAATGGCATCCATTCTTTTTGACATTTTCCACAGCCCCACCGGATAAAAGCTCTTACAATTTAGTTGTATTTTGCACGGGGCCTTTATTACAGTGCTGTACTTCTGCTTAGCCATGCACAGACCTTGACAGTTCAGGAGAATTTAATTGTGCTTGATATGTACATACCTTAACAAAAAGGGTCTTTGGACCTAAAACTCCTGGCAGATCCACCCCATTCAGGTAAGTCTTGATTTCTGGCACACCACCCCCTGCTGCTATTGGTGCAATATAAGCAGTGAGCGCTGTTGCCAATAAAGTTAGTGCTAAATTAGCACCTGTAACCACTGAAAAGGCTAATAGATACCTGCACTTCAACACATTTCAACAAATAGTCAAAACAATAAAATGAGCACTACTATTATTAACTGCTGTCCACAACAACTCCTCTCGACAAATATTCTCATTGAATTAGAAAATCTAATAGCCTGAGTAAAAATCAATACAAACAAAAAAAAATAATCGTTATATGAAAAACGAGGTTATATTATTTCATCAAGTCTGTGTGATCATTGTATGAAAAACAAGGTAGTATTGATTCATCAACTCCGTGTGTTATGTATGGAAGCTTTCGCAGTGTTTTATTTCATCAACTCTGTGTGATCGTTGTATGAAAAACGAGGCTGTATTGAATCATCAACTACATGCGTTATTGTATGGAAGCTCTCCCAGTGGGACATATTGTCAGAAACACTCTGGTGTATGATTGTTTTAGAGGTTTTTAATGGACGTGTTGGAGTAAACATTCACTTGAACGTGTCTAAAAATTTCCAGAAAACAGTGATAAATCTTTTTTTTTTCCACATGGAAAGAGCAGTTTTTAATACATATAGTGAAATCAAGCTCAAAGTCATTACAACAATATACTCATTATGAGATGAACATGTCATTTATAGGAATTGAATTCAGATGAAGATGATAATACTCATTCCTCCCAACCATCCAAACCAAAATCAATTAAGAAATTAGTGAAAAATCCCTAAAACAGTTATAAAGATAAAAAACATTAACTAACTATATAATCAACTAACTATATAATCAGTATCTTAAATCTAAATCTAAATGATGCTTTCACATTTATGTAAATATTAATCAAATTCTATATCTATTAAGGTTAAAATATATTGAGTTCAGAAAGTGTATAGGATACATCGAATATGGATATTCACATAAACTTATAACTATGTTTGTCTTTGAATAACAAGGCATTGAATT
>JASDQU010439061.1:63731-77038 GCA_032191745.1 Picea mariana | reverse complement strand
TAGGGTAGAATCCATTGTAGGGCCTTCATCTTTCTTGCTCAATTTTGTGCCTAGGGGTATAGGAGTTTATGCTAGATTGCAGTCTTCCATGCAGAATCTTTTGATGATGTTTGTTGCATACTTTTGCTGACAGAAAAAAATGTCTTTGGTTGATTGGTCAAACTCAACCCCCAAAAAATATTTCATTATGCCAAGATCTGTCATCTCAAACTCAGATTGCATGGCATGTTTAAAACTGGTTAACTCGAGATTTCTAGTATATATCATGTCATCAACATATAAACATACAATCAGAATTTTACCTTGCTGATCTATTTTGGTGTATAAGGTTGGCTCATTTTGGCTTCTACTAAAACCACTCTTGATAAGGTAAGTGTNAATTATGTTGTACCAAGCTCTTGGAGATTTTTTTAAACCATACAAGGCTTTCTTCAACCGATACACTTTGGTTGGATGTTCTTTTACTTCAAATTCAGGTGGTTGATCCACATAGACCTCTTCTTCTAAGACACCATTCAGGAAAGATGACTTGACATTCATCTGGTATACTTGTGATTTGTGTTGAGATGCTATGGCCAAGAGAGTCCTTACAGTCTCCAACCTTTCTACCGGAGCAAAAGTTTCACCATAATCAATACCTGGTTGTTGTGAGAATCCTTTGTTAACAAGTCTTGCCTTGTGTTTTTCAATCTGCCCCTTTTCATTGAGTTTAGTTTTGTAAACCCACTTGACACCAATGCGTTTCTCGTGTCTGGGCAAATCAACATCCCATGTCTTGTTCTTCTCATGGAATCAATATCTTGGTTCATGGCTTGAACCCAATGTGGCTCTTTAGTTGCCTCTTTAAAATATGTAGGTTGACATGACATTAATGCAAAAAGATTATGTTGATCAATCCCATCCAATTGTTGATGGATTTCTATCAAGCTTCGAGTTCTCTAATTTTCAAGTTCAGAGGATAAATTTCTTCTTGAAGTAGAGTTGTCCTGAGAACTTTCAGGATGTCCTTGTACCTGCAATCTTGAAAGAGCAGGCTGGTGTGTTTGCTTTCCTGAATTCTCTATGTCTTCAGGAAGTGGCAGTAATGGATTTTGACTGTCCATAGGCCGATTTGTAGACTCACTCCAAAACTGATTTTCAAGAAATTTGACATCTCTGCTAAGTATTAGCTTCTTTGAAATCGGATTGTAGAGTCTATAGGCTTTAGATGTATCACTGTAGCCAACAAAAATGAATTTCTCACTTCTATCATCAAGTTTCTTCCTCAATTCAAAAGGTATGTGAGCGAATTCTATGCATCCAAATGTCCTGAGATGAGAATCATTTATCTTTGTCCCGCTCCATGCTTCTTCAGGGACCTTCATCTTGAGACTGGTGGTTGGAGATCTATTAAAAAGATAAACTGCGCATGCTACTTTTTCAGCCCAAAATATATTTGACAGACATTTCTCTTTGAGAAGGTTTCTTGCCATGTTCATTATTGTCCGATTTTTCCTTTCAGCCACTCCATTTTGTTGTGGAGTATACCTAGTTGTATTTTGCATGATGATGCCTTATGATTTGCAGAAATTTGCAAATTCTTTGGAGTTGTATTCTCCTCCTCCATCTGACCTGAGAACTTTTATATGTTTTCCACTCTGTTTTTCATCTTCATCTTTGAATTCTTTGAACTTTGCAAAGGTTTCAGACTTGTGTCTGAGAAAATAGATCCTAATTTTCCTGCTAAAGTCATCAATAAACATTAGAAAATAAATGCTACAACCTATTGACTTTGTTTGCATTGGTCCACAAAGGTCAATGTGAACCAACTCTAGGTGTTGTTTGGCTTGAGTAGATGACTGTGGAAAACTAGTTCTCTTATGTTTTCCAAGAATGCAGGACTCACATGGGGGATTTTTCTCTTTGAACACTGGTAGACCTTTGACCATGGAGTGATTTTGTAGAAGACTTGGACTCTTAAAGGGTAGATGTCCAAATATTCCATGCCAAACTATAGCTTCATTGGGGGTGGATGCACTTTGTGCATATGAATGGATCATATTTGCAGTTTTGAGGGTCAAGGGAAACATTCTATTCCTAGTCATGTGGATTTCAAAAATCAATTTTCTGTTGGGGGTTTTATCATATATCCTACATGATGCTCCTTCAAAAAGTACCTTATAGCCATGTAAAATTAGTTTCCCTATACTTAACAGATTATGTTTCAGATCTGGAACATGATAGACATTGTTTATGTCTTTCTTTACATTTTGTTTAGTAAGAATAGGTACAATTCCTTTTCCTTGAAATTTGACCAATGAATCATTTCCAAGTGTAATATCAGATGAAATGGAAGAATTAATGAATGAAAGTAAATCTTTGTTACCTATCATGTGATTGTTGCATCCATTGTCCAACAACTAGAGATCTTTGTGATGTTCTTCATTCTTGTGGCATGAGATAAACATACCATATGAGGTTTCTCCTTCATGATTTGAGACATGTGTTATGCCTGAGAGATGATCTACTTTCTTCTTTCGGCATTCAGATCCATAGTATCCATACTTTTTGCAGTAATAACATTGTATGTTTGATTTTTCATTTGATCTTCTCACTCTGCCTTTTTGAGGTTGGAAATTATGATTATGGTTCTGTTGTTTGTGACCTTGGAAATTCTGATTTTGGTTATGTTGTCTGTGACCTTCAATTGAGTGATGGTTACTTGGACTTGTCCCTCTTTCTTGGTGACCTATGTCTCTGCCTCTGCCTCTTCTTCTGTTGAAGGAGAAATGAGTCTTGAAGGCATTTGTTATTGACTCATCTTCTAGATGTAGTCTAGTCTCATGTGTCAATAGCGAGCCCATTAATTCATCTGTTGAAAATTTTTACAGATCCTTGGATTCAAGGATGGCTGTAACAACCATTTTGAATTTCTTTGGTAGACTTCTGAGGACTTTCTCAACAATTCGTTGATCAGGGATGGCTTCATCAATCAATATGACCTAGTTTACAATTCCCATGACTCTGGTCATAAAATGATCAATGCTTTTAGACTCTATCATTTTTAAAGTCTCAAAGTGTGTCCTCAAGGTCTGCAGCTTGATAGTTTTGACCCTATAATTTCCTTGGTAAGTTGATTTAAGCATGTCCCGTGCCTGTTTTGAAGTAACAACGCCTGTTCTTTTTGAGAAAATCAAGTCATCCACTGAATTTTGAATCCATAATTTTTCTTTATTCTCTTTGTTCCTCTGTGTTGCCTGAGTAGTTCTCTGTTGGTTGGTCATGGAAACAAGGTTTGTTGGATCTGGTACCAAATATCCAATATCCATTGGATCCCATCACTCTTGTGCTTGTAAGAAGGATCTCATTCTAAGATATCAAAAATCATAATTATTTCCAAGAAGAATCGGTCCTTGTTGTTGTGTCTGTTTCGTCACTTGGGTGAGCAAAACAAGGGCACTTGCAAGTCTAGTTGGGCCTACTAGACAAGACAGAGGTTAGTGCATGAGTTAAAAAATCCAAGCACATGAAATAAACAAGTAAATAAACTGAAACAAAAACTAAGGAAATAAAACTAGAATTCATAAGAAACTTTTGAACCAAAAACAATCAACCAATGACCAAGATTATGCCACCAATGGATAACTATATTAGTTGGCAAACCACCATAGATAAAGAAGGACTTATGGGTCCCCTCTTCCTCCTTGGGAGGGCTCTTGAGTTCCCTAATGGATATCTCTTGTTACAATGATAAACAAGAAAGAAAATGGTGAAGAAATCAAAGCCTATTCCCTCAAGAGGTGAGTGGAATGGCCTATTGGAATGTTGCTAGAATGCTCCAAGGAGAAAAGAGGATTCTCAAGGGAGGATTGAGGTAGCATAACAATACTATGGAAATCTTAAATTATTAGTGCACCCATCGCCTCTATTTATAGCATGTCTTCAAGGCATTATTCAACTGGTTCTTGGTGTGAACAAGGGGCCCTTTAGGGCACCCTTTGGTCCTTGACCAGCCCCCCATTCAAATTCAACTTAGATCTAAGGGTCAAATCAAGTTGGGAGCTGGTCCAGAAGCGGTTGACGGGCCGACAAGAACCATAAATGCATCGTTCACAGGAGTGCATGGCTTTTCTCGTACACAGTTGTGCATATGGCGCATTGTGCGCTCTACGAACTTCTTTGGCCCATGCACTCTGTGTGCACTTCCTTTAGTGATCATGCGCATGTCAAATTTTTTCCATGCCTCTTGGAAATGCTTTTTGGTGTTGCAGGTGAACTAATAGGTGTGTGGAACTACTGTATTTATGTAACCATTTGCGTGCAATGTTGCAGACAAAATTTTAGTGATAACAGATGCCCCCTGATGTGTGAGGTTAGGAGAACACGTATTACTGAAATACATCAATGTTTCTCATACTGAGAGTACCATTGTAAGGAAGAGTGATGATAGTAACTGCAAAAGCGATCCGTTGGAGGGAGAGGGGAAACTGTGGGACCCAAATCTTGCTCTAGGAGAAAAAGAAAATATGTATACAAATGAGGCAGGCATGCCCCATGCTTGTGTCATGTAACGCAAAAGGTAAGACAATAACTGAATTTGTATGATGATGTAGATAACTGCAGTGCCCTCTAGGGAGGTTTTATAACAACGGATGACAATTTTGATGGTGAACATACTCTGAAAAGAGGCAAGGACGCCTGTAAGAAGTGTCGATAAGTCGTAGGCATTTATGGCCTAACAAATTCAGAGGTCTTCGGCTGGTATAAAAAAACTGCAATAGTCGCATAGTAAGACCCACCGTAACATGATATTTTGCTAAAGTCGAATGTTATGGGCGTCAATGACATCAGAGAGCAATGATGGTTCTCTCTGTGTCGTCCGAGACTCCTCATTGTAAAGGTAATGAGAGTCAAGATATTGTTTCCCTTCAGGAAACTATGATGATGTATATAGAAAGGGAGAAGTGACTCCAAGAAGTAAAGGGCTTCATGAAATCCACAGAAATAAAATCAAGAAATGATAGAGAACATGGACGAAGTCAAGGTGTGGTGAGACTCAAGACTGCCCTTGGTTGGGGGTATGTTTGAAAGATGATTGGCAGCAATCGTGAAACTGTATCTAGTGTCAGGGGGGCAACTAAACATGGGGTTAAATTGTGCCATAGGTGTGAAAAAGTGGAAAAACTCAGAGATTAGGGGTACATGGACTGTGGGATACTCAGGGTTTATGAATGATGTCAGAATCAATAAAGGAGAGTGGATGACCCAACCAAGGGCGGCATGGGTTTCTTTTCCAGAAAAAAGAAGGTCGTTAAGGGTGATGACAAAAAGCAAAGTAAATGCTGGAAACAAAGGATTTTTACAATTACCAAATAAATAAAGAATAATTTGGGATAAGTGTACAAATACAGAAATGGGTGGCCCTGTACTAGATGGCTTGGCCTATGAGGGAACAAGTTTTGTAGAGAACTAGTGGAGGGTGGGAGCCCCATGGGTGGGTTTCTGTATTAGGTAAATGAATGGAGAGAAATTTGTAGATGGGAAAATTGATTGTGGATGAAATGGGGGGTTAATGATACTGTAGAGATGCAATCAAATAGAACCGAGATGAGATAACTGGGGAGTCCATTGGGAAATCTATCAAAATTATGAGGAGTATGTGGCTAATTCTCAGGAATGTGTAAGACTATTGGGAGTCCCATCCCTAGGGGGTGAAAGCAGCATGAGTGTCAAAGTACCAAGGGGAACTATGAATGGGACAACTCATGTGGGGGAGGATGCTACCGGATGACAGTACCAAAATGCAAAAGAGGTGATAGTACTGCAAGGCCAGATGTAGGGACCCTAAAGGTGAATGTCGGAGGGTGTGACTAGGAGATGCAATTGATATTCAGAGAAAATGATTACATGCCAGTGTCGATCATATACTTGAAGGCGATGTGCTGGTTTTTGATGACCAAGTACCTTCACACATTAAAACTGAATACCCAATGTGAACAATATTTGAAGATAAAGAACATATAATAGTTATTTGATAATTTTGAACATGAGCATGCGTACCTGGACGTGATGTCAGAAAAATTCTCCCCTGGGGGAGAGTGCAGATGGTTACCTAGGGAATGTGACTGTGTAGATGGTGGTACCCTGATCCTGTGGCTGAAGATGGATAGGGAAACAGAGACTCTGAGCTCATGTAACTAAGTGTGGAAGTTTGGTAAAAGGGACTATATATGGCTATGGGGCCCACAATGCCTCTTCATTTGTACCTGCTGCTATAGTGACTTGATGAGATTATTGGGAGGAGTTTTGAAGATTACGAGAGTTCGAGCCGACCGATCCAGGGTTTGTGAGAGTCAAGTTAGTGGTCCCATCCTCCTGTACAGTAGATAGTTGTTATTTTTTAGGTAGGGGTCATACAGATGGTCGTACTAGGGTATTTTTTAGAGGTGGTCCCACTAATGCACGGGGGAAGAAAAGATATATGTTCTGATATGTGTGAGTATAATTCCATCTCCCACGCATGATGTGTGTCTATGCTAGACACAACCACGCACATGGGCGTATAGGTGAGAAAAACAAGCATGCATGGGATGCGTGCATGTTGGAATTATAGCTGCATGTTGTGCATAGATGTTTGTTAGATAGTTGTGCATTAGTGCACAGCTGTGTAGAGAACAGGTGCGCATTGGTGCACACCTATGGGTGTGACAATTGTGCATTGATGTGCAACTATTTCTCTGACAGTTGCGTAGCTGTGCAAATAACAGGTGCACATATGTGTGCGCCTATGGGGGTGAAAGTCGCGCACTAGAGGCGAAGCTAAGGAGTTTTTGAAAGTAAGATTTTTTTTTATATATTTTTGATGAATGATGAGTGTTGACCAAGTAGTTATTTATGGATGCAAATGATCAGCATAGGATAGGAGAGACATCATGCCAGTCCGCTGGAGGGAGCGAATTGGGAGCACCTCTGAGAGGCAGCGAGAGAGGAGTCGGGTGTTCGAAGGCACTTGGCAGCTTGTGGGTTGCTCAAGTTCTTTGATTTCCCACTTATATGGTCGCAAGAGTACCTTCTCTAGTATTTGATATCAATGTGGAGCACTGATCTGCAATGCTTCATTATGAGGGGGACAACAACTAGCACTCTCAGCTGTTGAGGATGTTTACTTCTTGATGAGGCTCCCTTTTCGAGGAATGGCCCTGCCTGTTGACCCCCAGTTGTCGGGGGACATGCAACTGATAGACGTGACCCAACGCTATTGTATGGGGCCAAACCCGATGTCAGGATCGGTTGTCTGTATTGAGGCAATGGACAAGCTCTTACACCAGTGCATCATGACCATGGTGGTGAGGATCTATGGATCCTTAGTGACTCGGCAAATTTCTGGAGGTCAGCTAAGGATTTTGGAGAGGGTCCTTGATGGGGACTTTTTTGCCTGGGGGCAGATGCTGCACTCCATGATGATAGGGAAAATTCATCGGTGTCAGACCATTGAATCTGGTGAGTTTTCCTTTGGGTCCATCCTACTGGCATGGTTTCTGGAGAGGGTGTTGATGTTGCACCTAAGGGTTTTGTTGCTGCCTACAGGGCCACAAAAGCCACGATTGATGTAGTGGGCTCAACTTTTGGTACAGAATGGAGGGGGAGACGATGGCCACTAATTTACGGCCATGTTGGTGCAAGTATGGAGCCACATGCCACATATTATACTGTGATTCCCATATGGTGGGATGGATTTCCAACATGACCCGGACATGGAGTTTCCTCCTAGAGAGGTTTGGGACCAAAGATGTATGTTTGTGCATTTATGTGTTTGTGATTTTGATGTTGTAGCATATTTTGATATATATATATGGATGCTAACTCTATATTTTTTGTGTGTGTAGATGTGGGGCCTTGAGGTTGAGAGGCGGAGATGGTTGGAGAGTCGGCTCTCCAGGGGCCAGTGAGACTATCGCAGGTAGGAGAGCGAAGCCGGAGGGATGATGCTAGTGCGAAGCCAACATATGAGGCGAGGGACGGCCAGAGACGTCAATTTTATGATCTAGGTGCAGGTCCATCGCATTCTTCGCAGGTAGAGGTCAGTGGGGGGATATATGATCTCTAAGGTCAGTTGGAGGTGGTGTTGAAGGGTGTGTCAGAGGGTATGTGGTCCCATATTTAGGACGAGAGAATCCTGGAGCAGTGTGTGGGTGGTCCTGCAGAGTGGCGGACCCTGATCCACAGATCAACTGTAGCGGGGACAACGATGACTAGTTGACTTCCCCCTAGACCAGTAGGACCCCCAGCTGGCAGGGTGCGAGCCCATTTTGTATTTATATAGGCCTGCGAGCCCATTTTGTACAGGGTAGTTTGATACCCATTTTGTATAGGGTAGGGGGTACCCACTTTGTACCTATAGGGGTGAGGGGACTCACTTGCCTATGGGCGATGTATATGTTGTACTTTGTTTTGTAAACATTAATGGCACTTGGACCGAGATATATATATATATATATATATGGATACACATCTTTTGGATCTTTGTGATGTTTACATGTGTTGATATTTTGTGATGTTTTTTATGATGTATAGTCTATATTCTATGATCGATGTTTGATTATGTATGTGTGATGATGTCTTGATGTGATAAATGCCAATATAACACTAGGTTAGCCATGTTATCTACTATTTGATTAAATTGTCTTGGAATATATGTAAATGTAATAGAATCAAAGTTTCAAGATAAGTGTCTAACTTGTAGGTATTTGCGAAAGAGGCAAGGATCTCAAAGACGATATACGTTGTTGAGTTGTAGGATGACCAGTTGGGAATCTAATAAAACACTAAGGTGACGAATGTGGCGGTGATTGGCCTCGGCGAGGAGACCAATAACGATGGTGTATTCTACTTGGTTGTTGGTGGCTGAGCCCAAACATATGCCACTAGAGAGGAGCAGTTCATGTGAGGGGGTGTAGAGGGCCCAAGCGAAATTATGTGTCCAGCGGCTAGCTCCATTAGTGGAACCAATGTGGTAGGCCAATGGTGGATGCATATTTCAATAACAAGGATGGTAGATCAGACATGAGGAGTGGAGGTGAAAAAGAAGACTAAAAACTCTACAAATGTGTACAAAGAAAAAGCCTAGTGTAGAATGACTATGCTCAGGTGTAAAACTTCTTTAAGTACCACCCGTTAAAGGATTCTTTGAGAGGATATCCTTCTAGGGAGGCCAGTATGTATGTGCCTTTAGTGAGGAAGTGTTGGACAATGTAGGATTCATGCCATAATGACTCGAATTTCCCATGGTAGAAAGTATTGTGAGCGATATCGTAGGCTAGGATGAGATCTCCTTTGTTGAATGAGTGAAGGTTGACATAGCTGTCAAAGGTGGATTTGTACTATTTTTTAGCTGCCTCATTGTTTTGTAATGAAGACCGACGATCTTCATCCAACAACTCTAAGTTTAGAAAGCACTGCTCTATTGGAGCAGTGTTAGGTAATAGCTCGATGGCGGTGCGCAACGTGGAAATTTCACACTCTATGGGGAGGGTGGCTTCGATCCCATGGACGAGATGAAACAGTGTAAAATCAGTGGTAGTTTTGACTGTCGTGCGATAAGCCAATAATGTTGAAAACAACATATGATGCCAGTTGATCTTATGTTTGTTGACGGTATGTTGCAACATGGTTTTGAGGACTTTGTTAACAACCTCGACCTATTCATTGGAATGAGGGTAGTATGGGGAGAAAAACTCATGGGAGAAGCCTAAACTTGAGGAGAGTTCGACAAATATCTCATTCTCAAAGTGTTTACCATGATTGGATACTAACTGTAGTGGAATTTCGAAATGGGTAATGACGTGGTTGAAGAAAAAACACGTTGTTGTGTCAACGGTATTGTTGAAGGTAGGAATGGCTTCGGCCCATTTGGTAAAGTAATCATCTCCCACGACGATGTACTTGTGTCCATTACTAGATGGAGGATTGCAAGTCATGATGTCTATGCTCCATTTGTAGAAGGGGTCGGCAGTGATGACTGGATGTAGGAGAGCGGGTGGCGCTCGTGCTTTGTTTGCATAAAGCTAGCATTTGTCGCATCACTTGATAGCGTGGATCCAGTCATGAAACAGTGTGGGCCAGAAGTATCGTACTTGAATGATTTTTTGGGTGGTGGACATACCTAAGAGGTGTCCACCGCAAGCGCCGCTATGGAAATTGTTCAATACTTTGTATGCTTCATCGATGGTCAAACATTGGTGGAGTATGGTGTCGACCCCACGTCGATAAAAAATGTCACTAATGAGGAGGTACCGAGGGGCTTGATGGAGAATGTACCGATGACCATATCGAGAGAGATGAGACCAAAAATTCTATGTTTTAAGGTCGATGAGAAGGTCTCTATACCAGGGCCGGTCATCCGAGGGGATGCAGAAGAGGTGTTCATCGGGAAAATCCGTATTGACAGGTGAACTTTTAGTGTCTGAGGGAAACATCGTTATGAGTTCGATGAGAACAAGTGTTTTCTTTCTTTTTGGAGTTGAGAAATCTAGGTCGTATTCCCGAAGGATGAAGATTCATCAGGCAAATTTTCCATTAATCTGCCATCGACTAAGCAAGTACCGCATGGGGTTGGAATCTACCACGACTTTGGTAGTGCGAAGCAAGATATAATGACACAGTTTCTGAACTGTGAGGACAACTGTGAGGGTGAGTTTCTCTTCATGATTGTATTTTAGGGGTGGTCCTAAAATATTTTTATTGATGTAGTAAATAACATGCTCGCGACCATCATCCCTTAGTTGGACGAGAAATCCTACTACTGATACGGCTGAGGCCAACAAGTAGAGGATGTAATCATGATCATAGTCGGGAGGAATAATCAAAGGGGAATTGGATAGCGCCGCTTTTAAATCATCAAAAGAGGTTTGGGCATGTTCATCCCATCAAAATGAGATATCACGATGTAGTAAGCGAAGGAAACCATGCATGTGAGTGGCGTAATCTGGGACAAAGAGTCATAACAAGTTGGCTTTTCCTTGTAGGCTCTGCAGTTGACGCAAATTCCTAGGTGGTGGAATTTATGTGATAGCTTGGACCTTGAGGGGGTCCACTGTGATGTTGTGTTGGTAGACTATGAACCCAAGGAGGCATCCAACGGTGACCCAAAATACACACTTGAGGGGGTTCAAGCAGATATTGTACTGGCAGAATCTCTGAAAGACAACTCATAAGTCATCTAAATGCTGAATTCTTTTCTTGGATTGGGCAATGAGGTCGTCCAAGTAAGTGAGGATGATGCAAGAAAGATCGTGGAAAACATAATTCATGGCCCATTGGAACATAGCACCTTTTTTTTTAGTTCAAAAGGCATGACATGATAAGCAAAAGTACCCCATGGGGTGGTAAATGCGGTTTTATATTGATCTGTTGGATGGATTTGGATTTGATTGTAGCTGGAGAATCCATCCATGATGGAAAAGGCCTCGTGGTCGACATAGTCATCGATAATTTGGTCGATGAAAGGGGTTGGGAATTTATCTTTGGGACAAGCATGTTTGAGATCACAGAAGTTGGTGCAAACGCGAATAGTGTCATGTTTTTTGTTAACGGGGATGGGGTTGGAGACTCATGAAGTATATGTGATGGGGTATATGAACCCGACAACACGTAACTTTTCAATTTCATCTTTAATAGCCGTGGCTTTGAATGGGTGAAGTGGGCGTTTCTTTTGACGTACTGGAGTGATATTTGGCCATGTGTCGATGCGATGTTCGACTATAGAAGGATCGAGGCCGGGCATCTTCGTATATGACCAGGAAAAAATATCCCTATGTTCCTGAAAGAGATCTTTGTAAGCTGTGATTTATTCAGGGGAGCATGTGGTGCCAATGGTAATTTCTTCTCTGATTCCCAGTTTGATGGAGATGTTGATTTTGATAGTAGGGGAGATATTGGCCAGGTTTCCTTCTTCAAAATCATCGGGGGAAGAGATAGGGTTTTTAAACAAGTCTATATGCCCAGATGGAATAAAATCATTGGTTTTGATTGCACATATGGAGGCTTGGCTAGGAGGGTCAAAGGCTTCCTGTGAGATAAAAAGTGCTATGTGATGGAGCGCATTCCATGGGAAATCAAGGGTAGTGAGTTCCTCCAGGATATCTTCGTCGTAGTGGAAATTGCGAGAATATAGGGGATATGGGGAGGTAACATGGGTGATTGTCACTGTGTGTTTGTCTTCAAGTGGTGAAGACACAGACGGGATATTGCAACCATGTTGTGATGGCTCGCTTGACATAAACCAAATGTCCAGACACTGTGGGGGGTAAACTGTGGTAGGGGGTAATATTTTCTAGCGGAAATGAACCGGAGAATTATGAGGATTTGGGGGAATATCCTCAAACAGTCTATCCATGAACCATGGAGGGGTGGGAAGTGACTCAGGTTCAGGGGAGGTGATGTGAACAGTATCTGGAGAAGGGTAGGGGGAATCACTTGCATCACAGGAGGTGAGGTGGTCGAAGGATTTTGAATAAGGTTTATTTGACGATGCTTGTATTCAATTATCAAAGGAAACTGGTAGGTGAAATGAGCAAGTGATTCACAAAGAGAGAAAGGGCATCTCATCTATTCGGTGACTGAGGTCGAGACATAATGGATGTCGGTGATGAGGGTACCCGAAGGTGTTGGTGGAGAGGAATCTTGCTGAAAGGTTTGGCGTATTTCCATTAGCTGTTATCGGACTAATCGGTAGGTGCGGACACTAACATATCTCCCTAGATCCACCTGGATCTAGAAAAAAATAGGACAGGACATGACTCTTTCCCTAAGTTTTGACCATTGAATCAACTAGTAGGAAGGAGCAAGTAACATACATTTATATCGCTTCCTATGGTCTATGTTGCTCCCGTTTTGCTCTGGTGCTCTCGTGAGGTCAAGACCAAGACAACACAAACCAACCAAAGTGAAGATAGCACAATATATTCAATAGTCAAACTATGTGTATGATCAAGGAATTACACAATAAAGTGAGAATAGCTTTATGGGAAAGGGACATGCCACTGTATCATATTGATTGAAAGTAAAGATTACAACCTGATCACCTTGATGTTGTAAGCTTCCTTTTGATGGATCTTGGCTCCAACACACACACACTTTCTCAATCCTTGTATGAAGAAGATCAAATCCTCTTGATAGACTTGCTAGAGTCTCCAAGCTGCTGGTCAGGCTAAGTCCTTCACACAATTCTTTCACCAATTCTCCAATGAATCTTTCTTAACCTTTTCCATGAGAATTCTCTCAATATATAGGAGAGAATGAATTAGTTACTTGGATAAGAATGATCCCAC
>JASDQU010439061.1:45182-63716 GCA_032191745.1 Picea mariana | reverse complement strand
TTCTAGAAACATCGAGAAGTCATCTTTTTCCATGCTTTAGGAAGAGTTTGCACCCTAGATATTCAACAGAGTGCGAGAAGTTTGCACCCTGGCTTAAAGCAACCTGCGAGAATCATGCATTCTCGCACCCAAATGTATTAGCAACCTGCGAACCTCCTTGAAAAATGAGTTTTCTGGGAAGAGATGAAAGTAACTTTTCTCAGGAGAAAGTTCTTATGAAGAGCCTAAGTACACCATCATCAATACATCATCATGATGACCAAAATCATGGGTAACAGAATGCCCCCCAAAGTATGAGGTTGGAACCAGTGACATCTGAAAGACTTTGTAAGCTGCATGTGTGTGTCGGAAACCAAGAGCACACCTAATCAGAAACCTGCGAAAAATCAAGCATCTGCAGAATATCATATATACCAATTCTGAGGGTGGCATTCCCATACTCAGATCACAGACTGATGATATTGTAGACATGGGTCATGGCCACCAATCATACACTGTGGATCCATGCCATCAAAATATAGCATAGCCACCAGGAATACACTGTGGATCTATGCGAAAAATTCAAATTGAGACAACATAGCCACAAGACATACAAAGTGGATCTATGTGTCACAAATTATACATACTCCATCGCAACCCTAGACAAAAGAGATGATATCCAGGGTCTTCAATATCATCACCCGAAAGTACGAATCTAACCATGTGATTACATGTATCGAAGTCGAACATGGCAGAAACCACTTGATTACCGGTCATTGATGAAACTGTTAACAAGTGCGAGGGAAATCACCATTGATGGCAATGACTCCCAAGGTACTATAGTACAATCCATCAAGTGTGAATGAATGAGTTGAAGTCCAACATCCAATGGAATCTTTCGATCAGGGGTCAATGATGTAAACCCACTGTCGAAAGCGAGGAAACCTGCCATTGAGGCATGCAAGCTCCAAGGCACCAAAGAATTTCTAAGTCTTGATTCCGGATAATGAGCTCAAGTCGATGGAACAAAACTCGTCACAGGAGGGCCTTGATGTATCCCCCATCAATGACACGAAATGAGTAACAGATTTTGAAGGTGAAACAGAGTATGATGTAAATTGAACTGGACACAGGGAAGGCCGACATGGAGAGAATGGACAACTGCAGATGTCCGACTTAATATAGGTTTCATATGGACTTCTCTTGAACATATGAATGACACGACCAATGATTTGGAAGCATTGACTCAAAAACGACACAGGGAATGACCTTGTAGCAAATCGAATGAGAGACAAATGGATTTCCCAAACCGGCTTCAAATGATGAATAGGGGGTGTCATGTTCAAGAGCGACACTTACTNATTTTCCCCCACCATTTCTGGCGAGTACCTCTTTATTTTTATGCAAGCTTGAGGAGGATAACATATGCTTGTTGATGTAAGCTCATCCTTCGAACGAGTCCCTCGAAGTATGTTTAACGAACCCTAAGAAGGAGTGGTTCGGTCCCATTATGGGTCTGTCAATGTTTGTTTAACGAGTCTAGAGATAGAAAACTCAAAGGTTTTTCATGATTATAGAGTCTGGAAAAACACTCAAAAGAGAACTCTCTCAGTTCCTTTTTCGTAAAATAGTCTGGATGAGACCGAAAAAGAGATAAATTATCGCTCATCAAATGCTTACTTCAAATACTTTATCGAGCGTGAAAATAGCAAGGTCGCTGAACTATCTTTTAAAGTTTAGAGAGTCTGAAAAGAGCTTAAAGAGGACTCCAGGGGGGTTCCTTTTTCGTATAACCTCGTTGAGTCCGAAAAAGTGATAAAAGTATGCTTGATCGCGTTCTCATGTATTTTCGAGCGCAAGAACGGACAAAGACCACGCTCGAGGTTTTATACAAAAACCCTAAAAAACAATCAAAACACGCAATGACAAAGAAAAACATGTTTGTATCCTTGTATTTGACCATCGAAATCATTACGCCTGCAAACGTTACACTTAAAATGACATTAGGGATTAGGGTTTAATAGATAAATAATCATAAAAAATCAAATGACATAGTAAAAGTAAATAAAAAGGAGTAAATACTCTTTTTACCACTTCATTTTTACCTTTCCACCATTTGAGCTCAAAAACCCCTCTTTTACCCTCAAAATTCGATGTCAAATTGTGGGTGCTACGAGAGACCATTCAACGAGTCGTCAGCGACAGTAAGGTAGGCTCTTTGTCCTTAACACTTTCATGGTTTAATTTTGCAATTTCATTGGTTAAAATTCATTTTTTGGTTGATTTTGCAAGCCCTACTTGCCCGCTACCATTCTCACAGGCGGGCTACATGGGACCTACGAGAATGGGACATTCTCGCAGGTGAGCCTAAGGTAGCCTACAAGGTTCTTGCACTGTGCCCAAAGGGCACCTGCGAGAACCGCAAATCTCAAAAAAAATTAAAAATGTTACTCAATGAAAGAGAATGAATTCATGAAAAAAGTTTCTAATCTTCTTGTTGTGCCTCTTATGCAGATAATCGGCCATCAAAATGGTGCTTGAATGGCGCAAAAGGGAGCACTAAGAAGACAATGTAATTGCCGGAAATCATCCACCTACTATTGCTTCTTTGAGAAACTGTGGGCGCCTGAAGTACTTTCGCATCCAGGGCATGAGGGCCCAAGTCAGGTTGTTAGAGTACCTGGTGCATATGTGGTACCCTGATCAGCAGGTATTTCATGTGGGGGTCCACACACTGTTCTTAGACATTGAGGACATTTACTTTTTGACTGGATTGTCCCGGCAGGGGTACTATGTGAGTCTGACTGGTAGTAGAGGCGATGGGATGCCCATGAGTGAGTACTGTCATTTACACTATGTTCCCGAGGCAGAGAGAAAGAAAGGAAAAGTAGCTATTTGGGGGGTACGAGATTTGACCCTCCATACTATCCTATTCACCATAGCTAGGATGGCTGGGATTTCTACTCTTCACATGGTATTACAGAGTTACTTCCAGTATGATATTGAGTGTACTGAACCTCAGGTGTTCAACTGGGCAGATACAATGCTTTGTAGCGTAAAAAGACAGTTTACCAAATGCAGACGAAAAAACCTGAAGCAATTCGGGTACGAATCTTTGCTAGTGTCCTTCTTCCTTGAGAGGGTCCCATTACTGAGGCTGCAGGTTGAGTGGAATATACCGGCTCCCAGGGATTCAAGGATGTTGAGATGGTGTCAGCTTATGGCTCGGCACGTGGCTGGACCGATCATAAAGTATGATGATACTTTCTTTGACTGGCTTCAACCACAGCTGTTGATGGTTGACGACTATGCTTATGTCGGGTTGGATTTCCGAGGAGATCCGGATTTAGTACTGCCAGAAGATGCTCAGTGGGGGGAACTTGGTAAGAAGTACACACATTTTTCTTTTTAAATGTTTTTTGTGAATTTTATCATATTCAAATGTTTATGTTTTATATGTTCGTCTAAAGACTAATACAAAATCGTTGTTGATGTCACAAATGTTGGACCTTACAGACCTCCTGGTACTTCTCCCATTCAAAGGCGAGGAGAGGTAGTGACAGCGCCACAATATGCAGAGGATTATCAAGTGGTGGAACAAAATCTGGATGGCTTGACCGCAGATATTCCAGACATGACTCTAGAAGAGGTTCCACGACGCGATCAGCGTCATACTGTAGGAGTGTCAACGTCCATGAGTCGAATGCTCCATAGGGTTTCTCAGGCAGTCGTGTGTTACCGTGAATATCATCCATGATGTCACTTTGTAGAAGCTATGAGCTTCAGATTTTGACATTTTGGTCTTCGGACAAACTTTTTGTAAAAAACTCTTTTGATCGTTATATATACAGATGGCTTCTACTGGTTTACCTTATATTGTGTGAATATTGATGTGATTGATTTATAAATGATTCAAATGTCTGTCCAATACATAATTAGCCAATGCATATGTTAATGTATTTAGACATCTAGGAATATGTTGATATTCAATATAATCAAAATAACGCTCCAAGAGGCGAATTCGCAAATACACCCGTAACAAAGTCAGACTTTGGATAGTGTAGACATTACTTAACTGTAGTACTACAAGCTGCGAATCAAGTCGCACAACCAAATGACGAATTCTGGGTGAGATAGCATCAACCAATAATTCAATAACGGTGCTATACTCTGCAATGTTGTTGGTCGCACGGTCGAGGCACACACCTCGTAAGGAGACAAGTTCATTTCTAGGGGCGTAAATTGCCCACGCAACGGAAGCATGGTTCTGAGTACTATGGCTAGCACCATCAGCAAAGCCAATATAGGGTAGCGAAGACTCCGACATCTAGAAATCAAACACAATGTCACATAAGGGCAGAGACCAGATAATGACAAAAGCAAGCTATAGTAACACACAATAAGTATGATACAATAAAAATACAAGTACTAGTGCACAGATGATTTTATGCATAGTACTTCTTNTTTCCAAAACTCGTCGAACGATATAAGGAACTCGCCACATGGGTTCGAATTTCCCAGCTCCTAACATATCTCAATCTTGTTCATAGAGAAGAACAAGATCACCTTCGAAAAAAACGTGAGGCTTGACATGCTTTTCGTATTGGGCCTTGACATGCTTTTTCTGGGCTTCTATGACTAGGGTGGAATCGCATCGAGTTTCATCCAATCGTATAAGATACAATAGACGTTCTTCCTCGGCAAAAGTGTTGGGTAGGAGTTCAACAGCTAGTTTTAAAGAGGGTATCTTGCATTCGATAGGGAGAATGGCTTCCATACCATAGACTAACCGAAAAGGTGTAAACCCAGTAGCGGACTTGACGGATGTCCGGTAAGCTCACAATGCTGAAAACAACATTGTGTGCCAACTTTTTTTATGAATCCCTATCATTCGTCAGAGCATAGTTATGAGAACTTTGTTAATTGCTTTGACTTGTCTGTTGGCTTGTGGATAATAGGGTGTTGAGTTATCATGGCGAAGACCCAACTTTTCAGTAAGTTTAGACATCATAAAATTCCTAAAGTGGCTACCGTGATCGGTGACGATAGCTTGGGGAACACCAAAACGAGCTATGACGTGATTAAAAAGGAACAATGTTGCGGTCTTTCCAGTGTTGTCAAATGTCGGCATCGCCTCGACCCATTTCGTAAAGTAATCAACGGCTACAATGATGTAACCATGCCCCCCGACCGAGTGAGGGTGACATGTCATGAAATCGATGCCCCATTTCGCAAAGGGACCAACTAAGACCACAGGGTGAAGAGGAGCGGGATGTGACCAGATCTTCTGATTATAGGTCTGGAAAGCATGGCATTTCTGAACGACGATGATGAAATTATTAAACAAAGAAGGCAAAAAATACCCTACGCATAACATCTTTTGGGCAGTAGCATACCCAGACATATGACCACCACATGCTCCAGAATGGAAGTCATTCAGAGCTTTCTCGGCTTCGTCAAACGTTAGACAACGTCAAAAAATAAGGTCAATCCCCTGATGATAAAGAGTATCCCCGAGGATAATGTATTAACGAGCTTGATAGCGTATTCGACGTCGTTCAGTACTGGACAAAGTTGGCCAGAAAGTCTAGGTTTGGAGATATATAACGATATCCCCATGCCAAAGATCATCAGTGCTAATAAGGAAAAGAGATTCATCGGGTAATGAATCAACTGCTACATTTTCCATTGCAGAATGGGGAAAATCGCATATCAACTCAGCAAAAACTAAGGACTTCTTGGACTTGACGCGGTCAAATTCCAAGTCAAACTCTTGGAGTATCACAATCCATTTGGATTATTTGCCCCCTAGAAATTGACGTGTCAAAATGTGTTGCATAGGGTTGCAATGAGAAATCACCGTAGTCTTGCGTGAGAGGATATAGTGCCGGAAGCGTTGGACGGCTTGGATGGCAGCCAAGGCCAGTTTCTCGACATGTTGATACTTGATTTCAGTCGGCATGAGACTTAGACTCAAGTAGTAAATAACATGTTCGTCGTGAGCATCATCCTCTTGGACGAGAACCATGCCAATGGTGTAATCCGAGGCAACAAGGTAAAGGAAATAATCGTGACTGTAATCGGGGGGAAAGAGAAGCGGAGTGCGCGTTAGGGACAACTTCAAAGATTCAAAAGCATTGTTGGCAATGGTATCCCAAACGAACTCTGAATCCTTTTTTAATAACCACGTAAATCCACGAGTTATCTCGGCGTAATTTGGGATAAAACGATGAAGAAAGTTTGCTTTTCCTTGCAAACTTTGCAACTGGCAAAGTGTAGAAGGAGTCGCCAATTTTGTTATCAGACTAATCAGTAGGTGTGGAGACTAACAGATCTCCCTAGATCCACCTGGATCTAGAAGAAAATAGGACAGGACATGACTCTTTCCCTAAGTTTTGACCATTGAATCAACTAGTAGGAAGGAACAAGTAACATACCTTTATATCGCTTCCTAGGGTCTCTGTTGCTCCCGTTTCACTCCGGTGCTCTCGTGAGGTCAAGATCAAGACAACACAAACCAACCAAAGTGAAGATAGCACAATATATTCAATAGTCAACCTATGTGTATGATCAAGGAATCACACAATAAAGTGAGAATAGCTTTATGGGAAAGGGACATGCCACTGTATCATATTGATTGAAAGTAAAGATTACAACCTGATCGCCTTGATGTCGTAAGATTCCTTTCGATGGCTCTTGGCTCCAACACACACACACTTGCTAAAACCTTGTNGGCTAAGTCCTTCACACAATTCTTTCACCAATTCTCCAATGAATCTTGCTTAACCTTTTCCATGAGAATTCCCTCAATATATAGGAGAGAATGGATTAGTTACTTGGATAATAATGATCCCACAATATCAGGGAATCTAGTACAAGGATAACCATTCGAATTCCAACCCATCCTTCTAGAAGATTCCCTTCTAGAAACATCGAGAATTCATCTTTTTCCATGCTTTAGGAAGAGTTCGCACCCTAGCTATTCAACACAGTGTGAGAAGTTCGCACCCTGGATTAAGGCAGCCTGCGAGAATCATGCATTCTCGCACCCAAATGTATTAGCAACCTACGAACCTCCTTGAAAAATGAGTTTTCTGGGAAGAGATGAAAGTAACTTTTCTCAGGAGAAAGTTCTTATGAAGAGCCTAAGTACACCATCATCAATACATCATTAGGATGACCAAAATCATGGGTAACATTAGCGTCTATTGAAACTGAGCTAGATCAAGGAAATTATGAGTGTAATGTCTATACTCTGAATAGATGGCATACATGAATTTAGTTTGTGGCCCTTTACTGCCTATAGTAGGGGACGTTGTGGAAGTATTAGGTGCACTTGGTGGAGTGATGAGCGATGTGGTTTCTCGAGGGAGTTGAATCAGAATGTGTAATTTAGGAAGAGAAGGACATCTATTAGTGGGGTGTCCCTCTCTTTCGCAGAGTGCGCAAGGAGGTTTAACTTGGGAAGGAAGTGGAGTGGTGGGATCTTTCTTGTTCCATCTTCCCCTAGCCATAGCAGTGGTGCTGGTGATTGGGGGTGAGGATGGTGTGGTCGGAGTTAGTACTGGAATCTGCATCGGGATTCCCTCTAACTGAGGAAGGAGGGATGGTTGAGGAACCATCGTGGGAGGGTGTAGATACCATACAAGGATGGTGAGCACCATGTTGGGAAGGGTAAGCGTCATGGCTACCTGAAATGCGTGTACTCCAGTGGGGGGTATAAGAAGGGGATTTGAGTGATGACTTGGGGGATTGTCTCCCAAACCAGTATTTTCCCCTAGGGGAGGGTGAAATCAGGGATAAGTGGTGTAGTAGGGTTCTCAGGTAATCCATGAGGTAAACTTTCTTCAAATGGTGGGACGTCAGGGGGTGGAGAAGCTTCAGTGGGAGGAATGGTGTCTCCGATGTCAGTTCCATTGGAATATACAACACACACTTGTGTTGAAGGGTGTATGAGAGGTGGTGCTCCATGGTATGCCCCCAGCAAGGATGGGTCCTTGAAAATTCCAGGGTCCATATCCATGAGTGGATAAGCGTCAGAACTAGTGCAGACAAGAGGCAAGATATTATTGATGTTGGTGGAGTGGTTAGGCTCGTAATGTGCAACTTGGTCGATGGTGATGATTTTTTCGTTGTGGGGGAACATTATCGATTGAAACACAGAAGAGGCCACTGCCTTCATAGCGCACATGTAGCTACGTCCAAACAAGATGTTGTAATCGAGTGGAGCATCGATAACCTCGATGCCGATAAGGATGGTTTTTCCCTTTATGGGAGGATGGTCAGCCATTTTAAGCTCTTAAAGTGATGTTGGATGGTAGTATCTCAGGGGAGCCAAGTTTTTTCCATACATTTTTAGACATGATTCATGTGGATGCACCTTCATAAATGATACATTGATGAACCGTGATGTTCTAAATCTTGACTGGTATCTAGAAAGGTACCAAAGTGGGAAGACAAGGTTACCCACTTTCTAGATCAAATGTGATGAGTCTAGTATCATCTGGGTTGACTACCCCCAAGGCGGAAAGAAAGGATTTATGTTGAGATGGACAGGTTTGGAGGACCTCCAATATAACCATGGCTGCAAGGGACTATGCCAAATCATCGACCAGACTGTAATTATGTGTCGCCCTAGCCTGATGGTTGTTGACATTCTGTCGTAACGAAATGCAATGGATACAAATGGCAGGTTCACTGTTAGGGCATGAAATGATCAAGGGTTGTCCAGCTGGAGCTGGAAATGCTTCTGAAGTGGTGGGAGTAGATTTAGGGGGCCACGTTGTATTGATGACCATGCATTTGCAGAAGAATTTATTCTTCGCTAGTGAGGAGGATATTGCGATCTGCCAGATTTCCAGGGTTTTGATATTGTCCCATTTGTGGTGGGGCAGGATGTACCTCATGTTGTGTATTCATTACACCTTGGTGTGGAATAGGGTTTTGCAACACGGTCGTGGGTGGTTGTTGCAAATACTATTGTGGGGCTTGCTGAGGGGTAGGTGGCATTGGAGGATGTGGCACATTCATGGAGTCAGAAATTTGGGGGCAATGGTGAGTGTAATGACCATGCTCACTACAAAGAGTGCAAGGGAAGTTCGCCCGGATGTTGTTTTTTTTGTTCCACCCTTGACGTTTGTTTTTATTGTCCCCTTGGGGGTTCCGGTTACCTTGATTCTGGTTTCCCCCAACAGGTTGGTTTTGTTGGGGGTTATTTCCCCCTGGTCCTGGGTTATTATTGTTTCAATTTTTCCCTTTCCTTTTGGCATTATTCGGTTGATGGGATAGATTTTCCATATTCAACTGTTCAAAAGTATGAAATTTCTGAATGGGAGAGGGCTAAAAAAAATTAACATCGGGGTGTGGTTGTCCATGTGAAGGATCAATCGACTGTGGAGGACTAGGAAATGGAAAATATAGATTGTTTTGTGGAAACGATCCATAGTGCGCATAGGAAGGCAGAGCACTTTCACTAGTGTATAGGTTATATGATGAGGTATAGGGGGAACCTGAACTTGGTTGAGAAATCGAGAGCATGATGGGTGTCGGCAAAGGTCCACTCATGGGTGGAGGGGGAGAAATAGGATATGGTTGTTGGTAAAGGGGAGAAGGGTAGTAAGATGATCCTCCATATATCAATGGATATTAGGGTGTACCATACATAGGTGGTGGTTGGATGTATAGGTTGTGGTGTGTTGTGGTACCAATCAATCCATAGTTGCGTGAGACATCCCAGGTTTGTCCTAGTTGAATGGTACGAGTCTCGATGCATCAAGTATTACTGTGTATCAGTAACCCGACTGAGCATAAATGAGGTTGTACTATTAAGCCTTGTTGATGGCTTCTTCTTCGGTTTGGGGGAAGGTGGATGCCACATCTTTGGAAAGTATAGAGACAAGTGATTTGAGAAACCAATAGAGATGTTGTTCTTTGGTGGTTTCTGCTTTACATAAACTAAGTCACCGATGCCATTCGTGAATGTGGTCAACAATATGTGTAGCTGAGGTTTTTTTGCACTCAGAGAGCAGTTCTAGACCAGTGTCATGACAAACTGGTAGTTGAAAGAAGGCCAAAAATGCTTTGGCCAAGGATTCAAAAGTCATATGGGACCCTGATTTTTCATCCACATACCATTTGGCTGATGGACCAGTGAGTGTGCATTAAAATAACCTTAAGAAGATGGAGTCATCCATGATGTTCTTTGAAGAGCACCATAAGTGGAAGGTCACGACATGGTTGGCAGGATCTTTTGCCGATTTTCCTTCAAATTTGGGAATGTCTGAAGATAGTTTGGTAGGCATATTAGGCCATGTGGGCTCATGAAATATAGGATCATTCGTGAGTTTACTCAAATTAGGAATGTTGAGAGACACCAAATATGGCATGGGGGGTGGAAGTTGAGGATTAGTTCCATCCATGGTGTGATCAAGTGGTGGACCTGACCCTTAAGGGGGATTTAGTGGGGTTGTACTTCTCCCTTGAGAAGAAATTCCCCCCCCGACTCCTTGTGAAGGAGAGATAGTGGATGGATGGCCTTGGGAATTCAATCTGAGTAACATGGAACCAAGAAAAGTTGATCCCAAAATAGTGGCACTCACGGAGGTGTGAGATGGTTGAGTCGATGAGTTGGTAAGACTAGGAAATCCTCCTAGAATAGGAGGGATATTCTACAAGCGTCTGGAACGACGAGGATTATATGGGCCCCCTATGATGTCCGACTAGCAAAGTGAATGTGTGTAAATGGTGATGAGAGTAATGAATGAACACGAGACTTGTATAATTTGGACCTTCACAATATTTCTCACAATCGCATGTAATCAAAGGAGAATCATACATAAATCAACTATAAATAAGCATACATGTGGGTAGGTGGATTTTTTTCGTGTGGGAGAACAAAGAAAGAAATGGTCGTGTCCTAAAAGACGTATTGTCCTTCCTCTCAAATAGCACTGGACCTTCCAATAGCACTCAACAGTGGGGTCTAAAGCCACTAGAAGAGGAACTAGTGAATGGTGAAATAATCAGTTATAATGAGGGGTAGAGGGTGCATATCCCAAAACATTTGGCGATATTTTCCAATAGCCACACAAAATCTGATCAAGGTGCAATTGCAGCCCACAATTTCCACCTGGGTAGATGTCCTAACATTGGTCACTAGGTACCTCGGTCAAAGTGCAACATTTAGATTTTCGGCCTCAGAAATGGGTCATAGGCTGGATCCCTTCCAATAGTTGGGTGACTCAAGGGGGGACGCACAGAACAACTATACCTCGGCCTTTGACCCTTCATGGGTATCTCCCTCCCTTATGGTGTAGGAACACTTGACTTGGAGGATTTGAAAGTTCCCTATTTGTCAACTTCTAATGTTTGAAAATGTGAGAACCAAATAACGGGGGGTTATTTGGATGCCTACCGCCGAGATCCTACCTAGACTAAAAAAATTCTTTTTGCACCTCCTGTGGAGGAAAACTTAGTGAGTTTTTAGAAAAAAATTAGATGTGGTGGGTTGAGAGATTGGGGGTGTGAACCAATCTCGTTTGAATTAAGTGGGTGTGGATAATTTCTTCAAGAAATAGTGGGACATTTCAAAATTTCTTTGGAGAAGACCTACTTCAACCTCCACAATTCAAGATGGAAATTATGTGAGTGAGGAGTGACTTTGTGTGTGAGCAAGTGATAAAATGTGCCAAATTTTAATAAGCTAGGTGTAAATTTGCAACATGTGGACTTCTTGTGGTCCTTACAATTCTTGGTTACCTATCTTACTAGATGTCATTGGTACAACTGCAGAATTTTAAAATCCCTAAAGAACTAACATGTGGACATATGTGTCCTTACCAATCCTTTAAACTCCCTAATGTTGTTTACACTAAGAAATATTTGAAAAAACTATCCTAGATTGCAAGCATGTGGGCATGTATGGACCTGTTACTTTGATCTTTAAACTCTCCTAGTGATGTAAACTAAGAAATTAATTCTCAAGAAACTATCCTAAGTTTGCAACATGTGGTCATGTATGGGCCCCTACAAATTTTAATATGATTTCAAAAGGAAACTAAGAGGAACCCTAGGGGGGCTTTGTCCTCTCCTAAAGATTTTGTTAAAGGAGATGAAATGTCCCCTTGACCACCTTTCTGATTCTCAAGATCACTCTATGGTGCGATAGAAGAGAATACTCAATGATTAAAGTTGATTTCTAGTCCCAATGCAAGTGTTTTTATATGTGATATCAAAGAATCATAACTTAACTTTTACAAACCAAACAATCCATCCATGTGGAAACCAAAAGAAAAAGAGGAGAAATATGGTTCTTTTTACCCCCTAAGTGCCTATGTTTGACTAACCTTTCATATGGGAAAGGAATCTAAGAGGAGTGCATTTACAAATTGCATGAAAGCAAGATTTTGAAGGACAGGGGCCTTCAAATCGTCACAAAAACTCTTACAATTTTGAAACTCTTGACAGGTGTGTGGGTTACAGTTCAGACAGAGGCGCAGTGGGTGCAACAGAGAACCGAAGGCATTTTGACACACAGTGTCTAGAATGCACTGAGAACATTAGTACTTTGGGCGCACAGTGCATTGAGTGTGTGTCTATGGGCTGAAATACCCTCGCACATTTTGATACGCATCGGGGGGGCTTTGAATGAAATTCTCCTCCTCCAGCTCCAAACTTAGCTCTTGACAGGTAAGGCTAGGATGGTTTTGGTACCTGCAAGGCAAATGGGTCAAAAAGAAGTGCTCTCAAAGCCCAAATAGGAAGGAAATTGACACCTTATCCCCAGTAAGGTCGCCAATCTGTTGTGTATGTTTCCTCACTTGGGTGAGAAAAACAAGGGCACTTTCTAGTCTAGTTGGTCCTACTAGACAAGACAAAGGTTAGTGCATGAATTAAACAATCCAAGTACATGAAATAAACAAGTAAATAAACTAAAAACAACTAAGGAAATAAAACTAGAATGCATAAGAAACTTTTGAACCAAAAACAATCAACCAATGACCAAGATTATGCCACCAATGGATAACTATATTAGTTGGAAAAACATCGTAGAGAATGGAGGACTTGTGGGTCCCCTCTTTCTCCTTGGGAGGGATGTTGAGTTCCCTAATGGAGACCTCTTCTTACAATGATAAACAAGAAAGAAAATGATGAAGAAATCAAATCCTGTTCCCTCAAGAAGTGAGTGGAATGGCCTATTGGAATGTTGCTAGAATGCTCCAAGGAGAAAAGAGGATTCTCAAGGGAGGATTGAGGCAGCATAACAATACTATGTAAATATTAAATTCTTAGTGCACCCTTGGCCTCTATTTATATCATGTCTTCAAGGCATTATTCAGTTGGTTCTTGGTGTGAACAAGGGGACCTTTAGGGAACCCTTTGGTCCTTGACCAGCCCCCCATTCGGATTCAGCTCATATCTGAGGGTCAAATCAAGTTGGGAGATGGTCCAGAAGTGGTTGAGGGGTCGACAAGAACCATAAATGCATCATTCACAGGAGTGCGCGGATTTTCTCATACACATTCTCTCTCTACGGGATTTTTTGGCCCATGCACTATGCGCGTGCTTCCTTTAGTGATTATGCGCATCTCAATTTTTGTCCAATTGTATAGTTTTTGCCTCTTGGAAATGCATTTTGGTGTTGCAAGTGAACTAATAGGTGTGGGGAACTACTATATTTATGTAACCATTTGCATGTAATGTTGTGGACGAAATTTCAGTGATAACACTTGTGTTGTTCCTAAGTTTCTAGAGGTGGCCATCTTTAAAAACAATTAACGAAAAAAAATTGTTAGAGATTTTCAGGATAGACTTCGATATGAAAAACATGGGATAGACTCCTTCTTTAACTTCGATCTGGCTGGATGTGACTATCTGAGTGGGAGATCTACGGAGTGAGAGCTTAGAGCTCTGTTCTTTAGCAAGTGTAGCCCCTCTAATGGCGTAATTGGGCTTTCTGAGTTTACTCGAGAGACAAAAAAAAATTGTTGTTTAGCTTCTCATATGACTGGGGGCTGAAAACTAGGCACTTCGGGCTTTCGGGTTTTGGGCGTTGAGACGCGCGAAGGTTTCAATTCCTTCAAGTAGCCGAATTGTCGAATAAAGGATGTGCTACAAAGATCAATGGTGCTCGTTGATTTGAGATTAACGGTCCTTAGTTATTTCAGGAATTCGGGGCTTCAGGGCTCTGGACGATATTCCTTTCTTACCTTGTAATCCTCCAAACTCACGAAACTCTGAACAAGGGAAGAGATCGATGGTCTCAATTACTCATCGATATCTACAACCCAGAATTATTTTGGGAGTTTGCGCTTAAGATATATTTCACTGTTCACAATCACAATACTCATGAAATGTCGAGGCAATGAATTATCCGTAGAGGTGTAGATCCAACGATACTTAGGACTCTGCAAATGAACTACCAATATATTCTTCAAAACTCCGGTGTTCAGGAGTTTTTGACTGCTAATACATGCTAACCTATAGAGTGTGAATCTCCGAAGTGTGAGATTTGGCGTCTCGTGTCCTCGATGATGGACAGTCCAGTTGAACTATGGGCTTCTGGCCTTTGGGAGTACTCTACTCCTTAGATTTTTCTTTCTTCCTCCCAAAGTATGAGATTTCCTGATGTGTGTCACTTGTTTGACTATCAACGACCACGAGTGATTGCAGAGACACAACTCGCACACTCTTTAAATTCCTTCCTGATCTCCTCAAAGCAAAGATACTCATCTGAGGTGGGATTTATATCCACCATTGATCTATTGATCTAGAAATATCAATGATCCTAAGTGATAGCAGGCTCACAACTTTCTCATGCTTTAATTTTCTTCTTGATCCCTGCAATGCGAAGATGTGTGTTCATAGCGTGATCGATATCCTCCGTTGATATGATGATCTAGCAAGATCAATGATCCTAAGCGATAGCGGGTTCACAACTTGCACAAAATTTAATTTTATTATCGATCCCTACAATGCATCCCCACCATCGATCTCTCTCTGATGATATTTGATGGTCATGGCTTAATATTTGCTTGATCTAACGACTGATCTTGCTCACACTCAGATCTTACGACTAAAAAAATATTCTCCTTACCTACGGGCTCGTCGTTTCTGAGCTTAATTAAAGGCTTGAATCTGTTCCTGTGTCCAATCTTACGACTGAAGTAGCTTCTCCTTTGTTTCTTCTGCAAACTTTCTCCTTAATAAATAATTTCGTGAATCTTTTACAAATTCTTTAAATGCTCACGAATCTTTAATTGTTTCATCCTTCTATAGCTCTCCTTCCTCGTGCTTTCTATCTCCAATGATATTTTGAGCGTACTGTGGACTACAAATTGCTCTCCAAGCTCTATGAAGAATCTTTCGTCCCGTGATCTCGTCTACGAGACAATGCAATCTATGTGTTCTTCTTCTTATGATCGGGTTGCTCTCCAGGAACTGTGAAGAGGCTTACGTCCTAATCTTTGATACCATGAAAAAATGAGAAGCAAAGAACATGATACACAAAATAAAAAATTGGAAAACAGGAATGAGTAGAGCACAATTCATTAAGGGAAAATATCTAAGCTAAATAAGCTTCAACAAATCAAGAAAATCAGGAAACAATCGTACAACTGTCTAGGACAGTTGGCATTGTATAGTCAGAGTGTACAGTCACATATTGTTGAGGTTACATATATAATTAACATACTCCTCACACACAACTGTGGTTTACCACTTTTGGACAAGTGGTATTTCTTTACAACGCCTTGTTGGGTAGATAATGGTATCCAAATCCGCTTGCTAGGGGGCGAGCTTCCCTAAACTTCCAACACGTGTCCCTGGGGTGGTAATTAATTTGCATCAAACTCCCTAGGTTAAAATAATTCATGGACTCTTGTTCATGATTTTTTTCAATTTCTTCTACTGCAAGCTTCAAATCATTATAACTTCCATATTGTTGTCGGAAATTTTCAATTGCAGGTGCATTTATTGCATCTTCTCCTCCTCCTGGACTCTAAACTCTGTGTCCACTTGATTTGTTGCCATGAGCACTTCCAATGAACTGTATTCTGATGTCGATACTCAACTTGCAAATCCTCTTTACCAATTTAGTTTTGTGCACTCTTGTTTGCTACTGACTGTTGTCATTTTGATTTTGATGCTTTACTCCTGTATGAATTCTTTGCATGGATGTTGTTACCTCCTCCAATATCAATATTATCTAGCAACACTTGTTATAATTACACACATATCCTCACAATGCTTCAAAACAATTGAGACTTAGCTCCATGCACTCCTCACCATCTCCTTTGTCTTGTACTTCAGTGTACATTCTGATTTTTGATTCCATCATTAACATAATTTTTTGCTCCCAAGGAAATTCTTCTAAAACATCTTGTACATCAATCCACAATCTCTTAACTTGTTGACTTCAAAAAATTATAAGGAATATCTCTTTTGTTTCTTTCATCATCCACCTCTCCACTATTCTAAGTGAAATTCTTTCATAAAAAACAACTAATCCTTTGCTTGGTATGAATATATACAACCATTCACTTGTATGTTGATTTTTTGTTGCAAAAATTTGAATTGTTGAACCTTGCCAAATTGTCCTCATATTCATGATGTCTTTAACTGCATTATCAAACTCCTTGGTACCTTCCCAAAAAATTATTTGATCTTCAAGTCTTCTTCGTCAATTTGATGAAAAAATTGATTCATGCACTGCAATTCCACACCTTTTGAAATCCTCTCTTTCCTCAATAGTACCCTATGTAATAATTATAAAAACTCTTCTTCCTACATTCCATGACTCTAATTCATCTATCTTATTTGTCCCATATTATTGTTCTTGTAATGAAGGATGACTATTTTTATCTTCATAGCTCCCATGCTTGTCTATATCTGTACAAGCAAACATATTTCCAAGAGAAATTTGTCCTTCATCTTGTAAAACACATTCATCAATTAACAACTTAAAATATGAAAACCTATTGTATTTCACATCTCTCTCCTCACTGACTCTTTCCAAATATTTCTCTTCGTTTTCATCTTGTTTATGTGCACATGACATAATAATCTTGTCATCTCCTCCTCCTAGTTCATATTTCCCTATTTCAGAAAAGTCTTCCTTTTGTTCAAAATATTGATTAAATTATAAAATTCCTCCTCTACTCCTCTCTTTGGCTTTCCTTCCTTGCTTGTTTTCATTCATCTTTTCTTCTCTTCCTTCTGAATCTGTAAGGCTCTAAGCTGCGTTATCCACTCCTCTCATTTTTTTATGAAAGCATTCCAACTTCTAATTCTAGAGGCTAAGCTCCTCTCTATTCCAACACAGTAAATAAAATTATCATAGAAAATAGATTTTCCATTAACCTGTAAAGCCCCTTTTACAACAGTAAAAATTATTGTTAACACCATGAGAAATATTTCCATCATATTCCATTGAACCTATTTTCTGTTTGCTGAAAATGTTTAACTTACTAAAACATTTGTGCATTCATATGTTGAGACTATTTGTCCCATTCCAACTTGTTGATTACACTCATCATTACTCCCTTTTATATTTGCACAAACAACCTGTTGCTTCTTATATTCTTGTTTCGCATACTTCTCATCAATATCTACAAACTTATTTATGGTTTCTTGGCTATCCTCTTGCCTTCTCTTCTTCATAGTCTCCTCTGGACTAGTTTCAATACCTTGAGATGAGTTCTCCTTGTTAGCCTCTACTCCACCATCCTCCTTTATGCAAATTTTACTATATGTAAGAGTATTTTCCCTCAATACCCCATTATTGTCTCTCGGGGAATTTTTTTGTCCATCAACTATCAACACAAGTTCATGCTCATTAAACAAAATATGAAGAGATAATTCCATTACCTAAACCTTTCACAATTTGTTGATGCCCCTTTCTGAGCCTGTCATAAGGATGATTTCTTTCCTATCTTCCATTCCATTGTTTGAAAATTTGCATCCTTCCCTTAATTGACCTTCCATTTCCTCTTTTGTAGTCTTCAATTACCTCTTATTTTCTGATTGTCTATAATATCTTTGTTGATCCTCTTCCTCTTTCTTAGTGGCATCTTCTTGACCAATTTCATCATCTTCAGTAACTACATACACACACTTACACAAATTCTTAGTTTCGAAAATATGAGACTCCTTTGTCTTTGGAGATGTTTCTAGCATCCTCTCTTTCTATTGGTAAACACACATCATCATCTCATCATCATCCTCTCCTAGGATTAATCCATCCTCAGGTTCACAATAGTAAACTTCTACCTCACACTCAACTATCTTGAGTACTTCTACCTTTCTCAAGAAATCCTTCAACCTGTTATGTTGATCTAGATTATTTTTGTTAATGTTTAATCCATTATTATAGTTCTTTGCATTTCAATAGATAACATCAACATAAGACAAGATCACTGAGAAATACACAACCACAAGAGACATGACATTTATCCTGGGAAACCCTCTAGGGGAAGAAAACCCAACAAAACTTCCTTATTATAGATAGCCAATACAATGCCAAGAGATAACTCAAACAAGTACAAAGCATCCTCTCCC